>OY856378.1:22030307-22289743 GCA_963693495.1 Malacosoma neustria | reverse complement strand
CTAACCCTACCTAACCTAACCTAACCTAACCTAACCTAACCTAACCTAACCTACCTAACCTAACCTAACCTAACCTAACCTAACCTAACCTAACCTAACCTAACCTAACCTAACCTAACCTAACCTAACCTAACCTAACCTAACCTAACCTAACCTAACCTAACCTAACCTAACCTAACCTAACCTAACCTAACCTAACCTAACCTAACCTAACCTAACCTAACCTAACCTAACCTAACCTAACCTAACCTAACCTAACCTAACCTAACCTAACCTAACCTAACCTAACCTAACCTAACCTAACCTAACCTAACCTAACCTAACCTAACCTAACCTAACCTAACCTAACCTAACCTAACCTAACCTAACCTAACCTAACCTAACCTAACCTAACCTAACCTAACCTAACCTAACCTAACCTAACCTAACCTAACCTAACCTAACCTAACCTAACCTAACCTAACCTAACCTAACCTAACCTAACCTAACCTAACCTAACCTACACTAACCTAACCTAACCTAACCTAACCTAACCTAACCTAACCTAACCTAACCTAACCTAACCTAACCTAACCTAACCTAACTAACCTAACCTAACCTAACCTAACCTAACCTAACCTAACCTAACCTAACCTAACCTAACCTAACCTAACCTAACCTAACCTAACCTAACCTAACCTAACCTAACCTAACCTAACCTAACCTAACCTAACCTAACCTAACCTAACCTAACCTAACCTAACCTAACCTAACCTAACCTAACCTAACCTAACCTAACCTAACCTAACCTAACCTAACCTAACCTAACCTAACCTAACCTAACCTAACCTAACCTAACCTAACCTAACCTAACCTAACCTAACCTAACCTAACCTAACCTAACCTAACCTAACCTAACCTAACCTAACCTAACCTAACCTAACCTAACCTAACCTAACCTAACCTAACCTAACCTAACCTAACCTAACCTAACCTAACCTAACCTAACCTAACCTAACCTAACCTAACCTAACCTAACCTAACCTAACCTAACCTAACCTAACCTAACCTAACCTAACCTAACCTAACCTAACCTAACCTAACCTAACCTAACCTAACCTAACCTAACCTAACCTAACCTAACCTAACCTAACCTAACTAACCTAACCTAACCTAACCTAACCTAACCTAACCTAACCTAACCTAACCTAACCTAACCTAACCTAACCTAACCTAACCTAACCTAACCTAACCTAACCTAACCTAACCTAACCTAACCTAACCTAACCTAACCTAACCTAACCTAACCTAACCTAACCTAACCTAACCTAACCTAACCTAACCTAACCTAACCTAACCTAACCTAACCTAACCTAACCTAACCTAACCTAACCTAACCTAACTAACCTAACCTAACCTAACCTAACCTAACCTAACCTAACCTAACCTAACCTAACCTAACCTAACCTAACTAACCTAACCTAACCTAACCTAACCTAACCTAACCTAACCTAACCTAACCTAACCTAACCTAACCTAACTAACCTAACCTAACCTAACCTAACCTAACCTAACCTAACCTAACCTAACCTAACCTAACCTAACCTAACCTAACCTAACCTAACCTAACCTAACCTAACCTAACCTAACCTAACCTAACCTAACCTAACCTAACCTAACCTAACCTAACCTAACCTAACCTAACCTAACCTAACCTAACCTAACCTAACCTAACCTAACCTAACCTAACCTAACCTAACCTAACCTAACCTAACCTAACCTAACCTAACCTAACCTAACCTAACCTAACCTAACCTAACCTAACCTAACCTAACCTAACCTAACCTAACCTAACCTAACCTAACCTAACCTAACCTAACCTAACCTAACCTAACCTAACCTAACCTAACCTAACCTAACCTAACCTAACCTAACCTAACCTAACCTAACCTAACCTAACCTAACCTAACCTAACCTAACCTAACCTAACCTAACCTAACCTAACCTAACCTAACCTAACCTAACCTAACCTAACCTAACCTAACCTAACCTAACCTAACCTAACCTAACCTAACCTAACCTAACTAACCTAACTAACCTAACCTAACCTAACCTAACCTAACCTAACCTAACCTAACCTAACCTAACCTAACCTAACCTAACCTAACCTAACCTAACCTAACCTAACCTAACCTAACCTAACCTAACCTAACCTAACCTAACCTAACCTAACCTAACCTAACCTAACCTAACCTAACCTAACCTAACCTAACCTAACCTAACCTAACCTAACCTAACCTAACCTAACCTAACCTAACCTAACCTAACCTAACCTAACCTAACCTAACCTAACCTAACCTAACCTAACCTAACCTAACCTAACCTAACCTAACCTAACCTAACCCTAACCTAACCTTTTTTTTTTTTTTTTTTGGTATGAGGTGGAAAATGCTTGACGCACACCCCGCCGCCTGGGGATTGGCGACGAGGTAGTGTAGGACTCCCGTGCAATGCGCCCGTGCGCCCCCCACAGTTGACAAGGAGGACGCACGTCGCTGGTATACCCACTAAAAACCACCCCAATGTTCCTCTTCTGCCCGTTGCCCGAGCGGGTGGGATATGCTTTCGCTTGCGCCTCCCGCCCGAGCGGGCTAGGCCGGCCATGGTGACGACGGCCGGCCTCTCTTGTGTGTCGGCCGGGGTGTGTGGATCTGACCCCGGCCGCCTCTGGCCTCTCACAGAGGTGAGAGGAGCGCGCGGAACACGTCGCGCCCCTCTTCCGGCCCGCTGACCTACGGCTCCCCTAGCCGTCAGGCCGCGTGGCCTTGGCCTGCGTCGACGGGGTTTTCACTCTTCCCCGCCGTCGCTGGCCCTGGTGGGAGGGGGCTTGCTCCGATGGAGCTGGTGCCGCCTCACCCTCCCCCAGTTCTTGCTCTTGCGGCGGCGCAGAAGCCGCCGCAGGCGTCTTGGGCTTGCCCCCTTGTTTTTGGGGGCGAGACCCGCAGGCGCCTCCTCCGAGCCGGTGCTCGGCCGTCCTGCCCGCCCCCTCGCACAGGCAACAGTGCGGAGCGGAGGCTTTGCAGGTAGCGGCCTGGTGGCCGGCCCGACCGCAGCGGAAGCACACCTCGCTGCGGTCGACCTTTGATGAGCATCGGGCCGCCACGTGGCCCAGCTCGAGGCACTTAAAACATCGGAGGGCGCGTGCGGGCAGGGCCCTCACTTGGGCTGAGGCCCACCCCACCAATAATTTAGTGCCGGACAACTTTCTTGCGGCCGCCGTCGGGCAGGCCACCACGGTAGTGCCGAGCCCGTCTGGTCCGGCACGTATCCCGAAGGAGCGGATTTTCTCCTCTGGACAGTTGGTGGCCTGCGAGATCGCAGCCACCACCTCGTGGGCGGCGGTGCAGTCATCCAGGCCCGTCACCCTTACGCTCTGGGTCTTGATGGGTCTGGAGACTCTTACCACCGTCTCGTCCAACACCGAGCGCATCCGTTCGGCGAGGACATCCGCCAAGGGCCCGCTAGCCGCACCACCCGGAACCAAGAGCATCCGGGCGCCGGTGCGGGCCGTCTTCATTTTGACACCGCCTTTTATGCCGATGTCTGCGAGGCGAATCTTTTCTTTTGCCTCCAATGCCAGGTCGCATAGTCTCACCCCCTTCTCTGCCGCACCTGGCCGGAGGGTGAGGACCACTACCGAGGTCCTTGGAGGGCGGACTCGTCTCGCCTTCTTCTTGGTGGGCGGCGCCTTAGGTTTCGGCGGTGCCCTCTCTGTTGGCCCTTTCTGGGCTTTTGGGTGGGCCTTGGGTTGCCCCTTGGCCTGTGCTCTCTGTTTTTGTGGGGGTCTGCCTTGACTCTTGGCCTGATCCCCCTTCGCCTTCTTCGGCTTTTTGGCCACGGTAACCCATTCCTCTCGGTCACCGGGCTCCGGACCATCTTCCTGGCCGCTCACCGTGGCCACCGTGGCAGTGGCGGGAGCGGACCTCTCGGTAGCGGCGGCAGTTTTTGCCGCCTTCCCCTTGCCTGCCCTTTTGGATGGAGGGACAGGCAGGGGCGGAAAATTCCTGTCCTCCCGGAGCTCGGCTCTACGGGGGGAGTTAGACCGCTGAGGGGCTGCTGGTGTTGCTGCAGCCTCCAGACGCGCCTCAAAGGCCGCGAGGCGGGAATCCATCACTGTCGTCATCTGAGCCGTGATGGACTCGACCATGTTTTTGATGCGCGTTTCCGTCCCTTTCATGATGATGGTCTCGATTGAGGGATCTTCGACATCATCTGGAGGAGCACCAAGAGCTATCTTCAGCTCCTCACGCACAACATTCATCTCCAGCTGCAACCGAAGATTCTTGGCCTCTAGCGACGCGATCTCGTCTGTCGCCGTTCGGCCGCAGAGTTCCTTGGCCGCTTCGGTCGCAGCTTCCGCCGAATCTTTAAGGGCCTTCATAAAAGTGCCCTTAAGGCCCTTTGATGTTTTGGCCACGTGTGCCACTACATTCATGGACTCGAAGATTATATCCATCAAGTCCCTGGAGGCCGACATTTTCTCAAAAGGGTCTTTGGCCGTTAACAACGGCCTCCTGTTGACCCTTAGATCGACAAGGTTCTTCATTTTGTCGATCACACCTTGTTCGAAGTCGAGCTCCATTCTTTCCCGCTCGGCTTCGTTGGCCGATCTCTTGGCTTTCGCCAGACCAACATACTCGCCGGTGGTGGGGGGCCTGCCTCTTCCCCTCTTCACCGACTCCCCAGACGGCCCGGCCGACTCAACTTCACGCCACTCTTCGACGTCACTAGTCTCCTCGACGGGCCGTAACGTCTGACTGGGAGTTCTAGACTCCCCCTCCTTCTCGACATTTTCAGGGTGCTTCGTGGCAGTACTCGAACCCCTTCTTCCTGCTCTTTTTGATGGAACTTCGCCCTTCTCGGGCAACCTCTCCAGCACCACTTTCGGTGCCTGACTTCGACTAATGTGGGCCCCCCCAGAATACGACGGGCCCTTGCCTGCACCCGAAGGCACAGGGGGGGATTCTCCACCCTTTCGAGTGGTACCCCCCTGGGGTAATACTTTTTCACTATTCGAACTCATCATTTACGCTATTTGGGTGTGGCGCTCGGGACCGGGTTTACCCCCCGGCCATGCAGCCCATCGGCGCGCCACGGGACCTTGAGCTTCGGGAGGGCTGTTATAGGTCCCCCAGCTCCAGCCCCCAAAGCTGGGGGATTCCGGACGGCGGGACTCGCATTTCCGCCGCGTGTCAGTCAGGCGTGGGTACGAACGCCAGACGACACCCCGGGACAGAACCTAGGGAGTCGCCTCGCGACGTAGCCTGCCCAGCAAGACCGACCGACAGCGGAGATGCTGTTCCCGCCCCAGGATCACTCTCTGTGCAGGCGCAGTCGAAATGGGAATGGTTTCGAATACCAAATCAGGGCACGGGACAGAACCCGGGACCCCAACCAGTATTCGAAACCATCCCACCGGGGACCGCGCCACGAACAGAGAGCGAAGTTGGGAAGGATGTGGGAAGTAGACGGGAAGAAAGGTAGGACTCCGTCGCCTCGGACGGGAGAGGGAGTGAGGCGACGGATACTCGGGCACCTCGGGTACGCACACCCGTGCACTCCTCGGACAGAGGAGCGCCCCTGAGGGCAACCTAACCTAACCTAACCTAACCTAACCTAACCTAACCTAACCTAACCTAACCTAACCTAACCTAACCTAACCTAACCTAACCTAACCTAACCTTTTTTTTTTTTTTTTTTTTTTTTTTTTTTTTTTTGGTATGAGGTGGAAAATGCTTGACGCACACCCCGCCGCCTGGGGATTGGCGACGAGGTAGTGTAGGACTCCCGTGCAATGCGCCCGTGCGCCCCCCACAGTTGACAAGGAGGACGCACGTCGCTGGTATACCCACTAAAAACCACCCCAGTGTTCCTCTTCTGCCCGGTGCCCGAGCGGGTGGGATATGCTTTCGCTTGCGCCTCCCGCCCGAGCGGGCTGGGCCGGCCATGGTGACGACGGCCGGCCTCTCTTGTGTGTCGGCCGGGGTGTGTGGATCTGACCCCGGCCGCCTCTGGCCTCTCACAGAGGTGAGAGGAGCGCGCGGAACACGTCGCGCCCCCCTTCCGGCCCGCTGACCTACGGCTCCCCTAGCCGTCAGGCCGCGTGGCCTTGGCCTGCGTCGACGGGGTTTTCACTCTTCCCCGCCGTCGCTGGCCCTGGTGGGAGGGGGCTTGCTCCGATGGAGCTGGTGCCGCCTCACCCTCCCCCAGTTCTTGCTCTTGCGGCGGCGCAGAAGCCGCCGCAGGCGTCTTGGGCTTGCCCCCTTGCTTTTGGGGGCGAGACCCGCAGGCGCCTCCTCCGAGCCGGTGCTCGGCCGTCCTGCCCGCCCCCTCGCACAGGCAACAGTGTGGAGCGGAGGCGGTGCAGGTAGCGGCCTGGTGGCCGGCCCGACCGCAGCGGAAGCACACCTCGCTGCGGTCGACCTTTGATGAGCATCGGGCCGCCACGTGGCCCAGCTCGAGGCACTTGAAACAACGGAGGGCGCGTGCGGGCAGAGCCCTCACTTGGGCTGAGGCCCACCCCACCAATAATTTAGTGCCGGACAACTTTCTTGCGGCCGCCGTTGGGCAGGCCACCACGGTAGTGCCGAGCCCGTCTGGTCCGGCACGTATCCCGAAGGAGCGGATTTTCTCCTCTGGACAGTTGGTGGCCTGCGAGATCGCAGCCACCACCTCGTGGGCGGCGGTGCAGTCATCCAGGCCCGTCACCCTTACGCTCTGGGTCTTGATGGGTCTGGAGACTCTTACCACCGTCTCGTCCAACACCGAGCGCATCCGTTCGGCGAGGACATCCGCCAATGGCCCGCTAGCCGCACCACCCGGAACCAAGAGCATCCGGGCGCCGGTGCGGGCCGTCTTCATTTTGACACCGCCTTTTATGCCGATGTCTGCGAGGCGAATCTTTTCTTTTGCCTCCAATGCCAGGTCGCATAGTCTCACCCCCTTCTCTGCCGCACCTGGCCGGAGGGTGAGGACCACTACCGATGTCCTTGGAGGGCGAACTCGCCTCGCCTTCTTCTTGGTGGGCGGCGCCTTTGGTTTTGACGGTGCCCTCTCTGTTGGCCCTTTCTGGGCCTTGGGGTGGGCCTTGGGTTGCCCCTTGGCCTGTGCTCTCTGCTTTTGTGGGGGTCTGCCTTGACTCTTGGCCTGATCCCCCTTCGCCTTCTTCGGCTTTTTGGCCACGGTAACCCACTCCTCTCGGTCAACGGGCTCCGGACCATCTTCCTGGCCGCTCACCGCGGCCACCGTGGCAGTGGCGGGAACGGACCTCTCGGTAGCGGCGGCAGTTTTTGCCGCCTTCCCCTTGCCTGCCCTTTTGGATGGAGGGACAGGTAGGGGCGGAAAATTCCTGTCCTCCCGGAGCTCGGCTCTACGGGGGGAGTTAGACCGCTGAGGGGCTGCTGGTGTTGCTGCAGCCTCCAGACGCGCCTCAAAGGCCGCGAGGCGGGAATCCATCACTGTCGTCATCTGAGCCGTGATGGACTCGACCATGTTTTTGATGCGCGTTTCCGTCCCTTTCATGATGATGGTCTCGATTGAGGGATCTTCGACATCATCCGGAGGAGCACCAAGAGCTATCTTCAGCTCCTCACGCACAACATTCATCTCCAGCTGCAACCGAAGATTCTTGGCCTCTAGCGACGCGATCTCGTCTGTCGCCGTTCGGCCGCAGAGTTCCTTGGCCGCTTCGGTCGCAGCTTCCGCCGAATCTTTAAGGGCCTTCATAAAAGTGCCCTTAAGGCCCTTTGATGTTTTGGCCACGTGTGCCACTACATTCATGGACTCGAAGATGATATCCATCAAGTCCCTGGAGGCCGACATTTTCTCAAAAGGGTCTTTGGCCGTTAACAACGGCCTCCTGTTGACCCTTAGATCGACAAGGTTCTTCATTTTGTCGATCACACCTTGTTCGAAGTCGAGCTCCATTCTCTCCCGCTCGGCTTCGTTGGCCGATCTCTTGGCTTTCGCCAGACCAACATACTCGCCGGTGGTGGGGGGCCTGCCTCTTCCCCTCTTCACCGACTCCCCAGACGGCCCGGCCGACTCAACGTCACGCCACTCTTCGACGTCACTAGTCTCCTCGACGGGCCGTAACGTCTGACTGGGAGTTCTAGACTCCCCCTCCTCAACATTTTCAGGGTGCTTCGTGGCAGTACTCGAACCCCTTCTTCCCTTTCTCTTCGATGGTTCTTCGCCCTTCTCGGGCAACCTCTCCAGCACCACTTTCGGTGCCTGACCTCGCATAATGTGGGCCCCCCCAGAATACGGTAGGCCCTTGCCTGCACCCGAAGGCGCAGGGGGGGATTCTCCACCCTTTCGGGCGGTACCCCCCTGGGGTAGTACTTTTTCATTATGTGAACTCATCATTTCAACTTAGGGTTGTGGCGCTCGGGACCGGGTTTACCCCCCGGCCATGCAGCCCATCGGCGCGCCACGGGACCTTGAGCTTCGGGAGGGCTGTTATAGGTCCCCCAGCTCCAGCCCCCAAAGCTGGGGGATTCCGGACGGCGGGACTCGCATTTCCGCCGCGTGTCAGTCAGGCGTGGGTACGAACGCCAGACGACACCCCGGGACAGAACCTAGGGAGTCGCCTCGCGACGTAGCCTGCCCAGCAAGACCGACCGACAGCGGAGATGCTGTTCCCGCCCCAGGATCACTCTCTGTGCAGGCGCAGTCGAAATGGGAATGGTTTCGAATACCAAATCAGGGCACGGGACAGAACCCGGGACCCCAACCAGTATTCGAAACCAACCCACCGGGGACCGCGCCACGAACAGAGAGCGAAGTTGGGAAGGATGTGGGAAGTAGACGGGAAGAAAGGTAGGACTCCGTCGCCTCGGACGGGAGAGGGAGTGAGGCGACGGATACTCGGGCACCTCGGGTACGCACACCCGTGCACTCCTCGGACAGAGGAGCGCCCCTGAGGGCAACCTAACCTAACCTAACCTAACCTAACCTAACCTAACCTAACCTAACCTAACCTAACCTAACCTAACCTAACCTAACCTAACCTAACCTAACCTAACCTTTTTTTTTTTTTTTTTTGGTATGAGGTGGAAAATGCTTGACGCACACCCCGCCGCCTGGGGATTGGCGACGAGGTAGTGTAGGACTCCCGTGCAATGCGCCCGTGCGCCCCCCACAGTTGACAAGGAGGACGCACGTCGCTGGTATACCCACTAAAAACCACCCCAGTGTTCCTCTTCTGCCCGGTGCCCGAGCGGGTGGGATATGCTTTCGCTTGCGCCTCCCGCCCGGGCGGGCTGGGCCGGCCATGGTGACGACGGCCGGCCTCTCTTGTGTGTCGGCCGGGGTGTGTGGATCTGACCCCGGCCGCCTCTGGCCTCTCACAGAGGTGAGAGGAGCGCGCGGAACACGTCGCGCCCCTCTTCCGGCCCGCTGACCTACGGCTCCCCTAGCCGTCAGGCCGCGTGGCCTTGGCCTGCGTCGACGGGGTTTTCACTCTTCCCCGCCGTCGCTGGCCCTGGTGGGAGGGGGCTTGCTCCGATGGAGCTGGTGCCGCCTCACCCTCCCCCAGTTCTTGCTCTTGCGGCGGCGCAGAAGCCGCCGCAGGCGTCTTGGGCTTGCCCCCTTGTTTTTGGGGGCGAGACCCGCAGGCGCCTCCTCCGAGCCGGTGCTCGGCCGTCCTGCCCGCCCCCTCGCACAGGCAACAGTGCGGAGCGGAGGCTTTGCAGGTAGCGGCCTGGTGGCCGGCCCGACCGCAGCGGAAGCACACCTCGCTGCGGTCGACCTTTGATGAGCATCGGGCCGCCACGTGGCCCAGCTCGAGGCACTTGAAACATCGGAGGGCGCGTGCGGGCAGGGCCCTCACTTGGGCTGAGGCCCACCCCACCAATAATTTAGTGCCGGACAACTTTCTTGCGGCCGCCGTCGGGCAGGCCACCACGGTAGTGCCGAGCCCGTCTGGTCCGGCACGTATCCCGAAGGAGCGGATTTTCTCCTCTGGACAGTTGGTGGCCTGCGAGATCGCAGCCACCACCTCGTGGGCGGCGGTGCAGTCATCCAGGCCCGTCACCCTTACGCTCTGGGTCTTGATGGGTCTGGAGACTCTTACCACCGTCTCGTCCAACACCGAGCGCATCCGTTCGGCGAGGACATCCGCCAAGGGCCCGCTAGCCGCACCACCCGGAACCAAGAGCATCCGGGCGCCGGTGCGGGCCGTCTTCATTTTGACACCGCCTTTTATGCCGATGTCTGCGAGGCGAATCTTTTCTTTTGCCTCCAATGCCAGGTCGCATAGTCTCACCCCCTTCTCTGCCGCACCTGGCCGGAGAGTGAGGACCACTACCGATGTCCTTGGAGGGCGAACTCGCCTCGCCTTCTTCTTGGTGGGCGGCGCCTTTGGTTTTGACGGTGCCCTCTCTGTTGGCCCTTTCTGGGCCTTGGGGTGGGCCTTGGGTTGCCCCTTGGCCTGTGCTCTCTGCTTTTGTGGGGGTCTGCCTTGACTCTTGGCCTGATCCCCCTTCGCCTTCTTCGGCTTTTTGGCCACGGTGATCCACTCCTCTCGGTCACCGGGCTCCGGACCATCTTCCTGGCCGCTCACCGGGGCCACCGTGGCAGTGGCGGGAACGGACCTCTCGGTAGCGGCGGCAGTTTTTGCCGTCTTTCCCTTGCCTGCCCTTTTGGATGGAGGGACAGGTAGGGGCGGAAAATTCCTGTCCTCCCGGAGCTCGGCTCTACGGGGGGAGTTAGACCGCTGAGGGGCTGCTGGTGTTGCTGCAGCCTCCAGACGCGCCTCAAAGGCCGCGAGGCGGGAATCCATCACTGTCGTCATCTGAGCCGTGATGGACTCGACCATGTTTTTGATGCGCGTTTCCGTCCCTTTCATGATGATGGTCTCGATTGAGGGATCTTCGACATCATCCGGAGGAGCACCAAGAGCTATCTTCAGCTCCTCACGCACAACATTCATCTCCAACTGCAACCGAAGATTCTTGGCCTCTAGCGACGCGATCTCGTCTGTCGCCGTTCGGCCGCAGAGTTCCTTGGCCGCTTCGGTCGCAGCTTCCGCCGAATCTTTAAGGGCCTTCATAAAAGTGCCCTTAAGGCCCTTTGATGTTTTGGCCACGTGTGCCACTACATTCATGGACTCGAAGATGATATCCATCAAGTCCCTGGAGGCCGACATTTTCTCAAAAGGGTCTTTGGCCGTTAACAACGGCCTCCTGTTGACCCTTAGATCGACAAGGTTCTTCATTTTGTCGATCACACCTTGTTCGAAGTCGAGCTCCATTCTTTCCCGCTCGGCTTCGTTGGCCGATCTCTTGGCTTTCGCCAGACCAACATACTCGCCGGTGGTGGGGGGCCTGCCTCTTCCCCTCTTCACCGACTCCCCAGACGGCCCGGCTGACTCAACGTCACGCCACTCCTCGACGTCACTAGTCTCCTCGACGGGCCGTAACGTCTGACTGGGAGTTCTAGACTCCCCCTCCTTCTCAACATTTTCAGGGTGCTTCGTGGCAGTACTCGAACCCCTTCTTCCCTTTCTCTTTGATGGTTCTTCGCCCTTCTCGGGCAACCTCTCCAGCACCACTTTCGGTGCCTGACCTCGCATAATGTGGGCCCCCCCAGAATACGGTAGGCCCTTGCCTGCACCCAAAGGCGCAGGGGGGGATTCTCCACCCTTTCGGGCGGTACCCCCCTGGGGTAGTACTTTTTCATTATGTGAACTCATCATTTCAACTTAGGGTTGTGGCGCTCGAGACCGGGTTTACCCCCCGGCCATGCAGCCCATCGGCGCGCCACGGGACCTTGAGCTTCGGGAGGGCTGTTATGGGTCCCCCAGCTCCAGCCCCCAAAGCTGGGGGATTCCGGACGGCGGGACTCGCATTTCCGCCGCGTGTCAGTCAGGCGTGGGTACGAACGCCAGACGACACCCCGGGACAGAACCTAGGGAGTCGCCTCGCGACGTAGCCTGCCCAGCAAGACCGACCGACAGCGGAGATGCTGTTCCCGCCCCAGGATCACTCTCTGTGCAGGCGCAGTCGGAATGGGAATGGTTTCGAATACCAAATCAGGGCACGGGACAGAACCCGGGACCTCAACCAGTATTCGAAACCATCCCACCGGGGACCGCGCCACGAACAGAGAGCGAAGTTGGGAAGGATGTGGGAAGTAGACGGGAAGAAAGGTAGGACTCCGTCGCCTCGGACGGGAGAGGGAGTGAGGCGACGGATGCTCGGGCACCTCGGGTACGCACACCCGTGCACTCCTCGGACAGAGGAGCGCCCCTGAGGGCAACCTAACCTAACCTAACCTAACCTAACCTAACCTAACCTAACCTAACCTAACCTAACCTAACCTAACCTAACCTAACCTAACCTAACCTAACCTAACCTAACCTTTTTTTTTTTTTTTTTTTTTTTTTTTTGGTATGAGGTGGAAAATGCTTGACGCACACCCCGCCGCCTGGGGATTGGCGACGAGGTAGTGTAGGACTCCCGTGCAATGCGCCCGAGCGCCCCCCACAGTTGACAAGGAGGACGCACGTCGCTGGTATACCCACTAAAAACCACCCCAGTGTTCCTCTTCTGCCCGGTGCCCGAGCGGGTGGGATATGCTTTCGCTTGCGCCTCCCGCCCGGGCGGGCTGGGCCGGCCATGGTGACGACGGCCGGCCTCTCTTGTGTGTCGGCCGGGGTGTGTGGATCTGACCCCGGCCGCCTCTGGCCTCTCACAGAGGTGAAAGGAGCGCGCGGAACACGTCGCGCCCCTCTTCCGGCCCGCTGACCTACGGCTCCCCTAGCCGTCAGGCCGCGTGGCCTTGGCCTGCGTCGACGGGGTTTTCACTCTTCCCCGCCGTCGCTGGCCCTGGTGGGAGGGGGCTTGCTCCGATGGAGCTGGTGCCGCCTCACCCTCCCCCAGTCCTTGCTCTTGCGGCGGCGCAGAAGCCGCCGCAGGCGTCTTGGGCTTGCCCCCTTGTTTTTGGGGGCGAGACCCGCAGGCGCCTCCTCCGAGCCGGTGCTCGGCCGTCCTGCCCGCCCCCTCGCACAGGCAACAGTGCGGAGCGGAGGCGGTGCAGGTAGCGGCCTGGTGGCCGGCCTGACCGCAGCGGAAGCACACCTCGCTGCGGTCGACCTTTGATGAGCATCGGGCCGCCACGTGGCCCAGCTCGAGGCACTTAAAACATCGGAGGGCGCGTGCGGGCAGGGCCCTCACTTGGGCTGAGGCCCATCCCACCAATAATTTAGTGCCGGACAACTTTCTTGCGGCCGCCGTCGGGCAGGCCACCACGGTAGTGCCGAGCCCGTCTGGTCCGGCACGTATCCCGAAGGAGCGGATTTTCTCCTCTGGACAGTTGGTGGCCTGCGAGATCGCAGCCACCACCTCGTGGGCGGCGGTGCAGTCATCCAGGCCCGTCACCCTTACGCTCTGGGTCTTGATGGGTCTGGAGACTCTTACCACCGTCTCGTCCAACACCGAGCGCATCCGTTCGGCGAGGACATCCGCCAAGGGCCCGCTAGCCGCACCACCCGGAACCAAGAGCATCCGGGCGCCGGTGCGGGCCGTCTTCATTTTGACACCGCCTTTTATGCCGATGTCTGCGAGGCGAATCTTTTCTTTTGCCTCCAATGCCAGGTCGCATAGTCTCACCCCCTTCTCTGCCGCACCTGGCCGGAGGGTGAGGACCACTACCGATGTCCTTGGAGGGCGAACTCGCCTCGCCTTCTTCTTGGTGGGCGGCGCCTTTGGTTTTGACGGTGCCCTCTCTGTTGGCCCTTTCTGGGCCTTGGGGTGGGCCTTGGGTTGCCCCTTGGCCTGTGCTCTCTGCTTTTGTGGGGGTCTGCCTTGACTCTTGGCCTGATCCCCCTTCGCCTTCTTCGGCTTTTTGGCCACGGTCACCCATTCCTCTCGGTCACCGGGCTCCGGACCATCTTCCTGGCCGCTCACCGGGGCCACCGTGGCAGTGGCGGGAACGGACCTCTCGGTAGCGGCGGCAGTTTTTGCCGTCTTTCCCTTGCCTGCCCTTTTGGATGGAGGGACAGGCAGGGGCGGAAAATTCCTGTCCTCCCGGAGCTCGGCTCTACGGGGGGAGTTAGACCGCTGAGGGGCTGCTGGTGTTGCTGCAGCCTCCAGACGCGCCTCAAAGGCCGCGAGGCGGGAATCCATCACTGTCGTCATCTGACCCGTGATGGACTCGACCATGTTTTTGATACGCGTTTCCGTCCCTTTCATGATGATGGTCTCGACTGAGGGATCTTCGACATCATCCGGAGGAGCACCAAGAGCTACCTTCAGCTCCTCACGCACAAGATTGATCTCCAACTGCAACCGATGATTTTTGGCCTCTAGCGACGCGATCTCGTCTGTCGCCGTTCGGCCGCAGAGTTCCCTGGCCGCTTCGGTCGCAGCTTCCGCCGAATCTTTAAGGGCCTTCATAAAAGTGCCCTTAAGGCCCTTTGATGTTTTGGCCACGTGTGCCACTACATTCATGGACTCGAAGATGATATCCATCAAGTCCCTGGAGGCCGACATTTTCTCATAGGGGTCTTTGGCCGTTAACAACGGCCTCCTGTTGACCCTTAGATCGACAAGGTTCTTCATTTTGTCGATCACACCTTGTTCGAAGTCGAGCTCCATTCTTTCCCGCTCGGCTTCGTTGGCCGATCTCTTGGCTTTCGCCAGACCAACATACTCGCCGGTGGTGGGAGGCCTGCCTCTTCCCCTCTTCACCGACTCCCCAGACGGCCCGGCCGACTCAACGTCACGCCACTCTTCGACGTCACTAGTCTCCTCGACGGGCCGTAACGTCTGACTGGGAGTTCTAGACTCCCCCTCCTTCTCAACATTTTCAGGGTGTTTCGTGGCTGTACTCGAACCCCTTCTTCCCTTTCTCTTCGATGGTTCTTCGCCCTTCTCGGGCAACCTCTCCAGCACCACTTTTGGTGCCTGACTTCGAATAATGTGGGCCCCCCCAGAATACGACGGGCCCTTGCCTGCACCCGAAGGCACAGGGGGGGATTCTCCACCCTTTCGGGTGGTACCCCCCTGGGGTAATACTTTTTCACTGTTCGAACTCATCATTTACGCTTTTTCGGTGTGGCGCTCGGGACCGGGTTTACCCCCCGGCCATGCAGCCCATCGGCGCGCCACGGGACCTTGAGCTTCGGGAGGGCTGTTATAGGTCCCCCAGCTCCAGCCCCCAAAGCTGGGGGATTCCGGACGGCGGGACTCGCATTTCCGCCGCGTGTCAGTCAGGCGTGGGTACGAACGCCAGACGACACCCCGGGACAGAACCTAGGGAGTCGCCTCGCGACGTAGCCTGCCCAGCAAGACCGACCGACAGCGGAGATGCTGTTCCCGCCCCAGGATCACTCTCTGTGCAGGCGCAGTCGAAATGGGAATGGTTTCGAATACCAAATCAGGGCACGGGACAGAACCCGGGACCCCAACCAGTATTCGAAACCAACCCACCGGGGACCGCGCCACGAACAGAGAGCGAAGTTGGGAAGGATGTGGGAAGTAGACGGGAAGAAAGGTAGGACTCCGTCGCCTCGGACGGGAGAGGGAGTGAAGCGACGGATACTCGGGCACCTCGGGTACGCACACCCGTGCACTCCTCGGACAGAGGAGCGCCCCTGAGGGCTAACCTAACCTAACCTAACCTAACCTTTTTTTTTTTTTTTTTTTTTTTTTTTGGTATGAGGTGGAAAATGCTTGACGCACACCCCGCCGCCTGGGGATTGGCGACGAGGTAGTGTAGGACTCCCGTGCAATGCGCCCGTGCGCCCCCCACAGTTGACAAGGAGGACGCACGTCGCTGGTATACCCACTAAAAACCACCCCAGTGTTCCTCTTCTGCCCGGTGCCCGAGCGGGTGGGATATGCTTTCGCTTGCGCCTCCCGCCCGAGCGGGCTGGGCCGGCCATGGTGACGACGGCCGGCCTCTCTTGTGTGTCGGCCGGGGTGTGTGGATCTGACCCCGGCCGCCTCTGGCCTCTCACAGAGGTGAGAGGAGCGCGCGGAACACGTCGCGCCCCCCTTCCGGCCCGCTGACCTACGGCTCCCCTAGCCGTCAGGCCGCGTGGCCTTGGCCTGCGTCGACGGGGTTTTCACTCTTCCCCGCCGTCGCTGGCCCTGGTGGGAGGGGGCTTGCTCCGATGGAGCTGGTGCCGCCTCACCCTCCCCCAGTTCTTGCTCTTGCGGCGGCGCAGAAGCCGCCGCAGGCGTCTTGGGCTTGCCCCCTTGCTTTTGGGGGCGAGACCCGCAGGCGCCTCCTCCGAGCCGGTGCTCGGCCGTCCTGCCCGCCCCCTCGCACAGGCAACAGTGTGGAGCGGAGGCGGTGCAGGTAGCGGCCTGGTGGCCGGCCCGACCGCAGCGGAAGCACACCTCGCTGCGGTCGACCTTTGATGAGCATCGGGCCGCCACGTGGCCCAGCTCGAGGCACTTGAAACAACGGAGGGCGCGTGCGGGCAGAGCCCTCACTTGGGTTGAGGCCCACCCCACCAATAATTTAGTGCCGGACAACTTTCTTGCGGCCGCCGTTGGGCAGGCCACCACGGTAGTGCCGAGCCCGTCTGGTCCGGCACGTATCCCGAAGGAGCGGATTTTCTCCTCTGGACAGTTGGTGGCCTGCGAGATCGCAGCCACCACCTCGTGGGCGGCGGTGCAGTCATCCAGGCCCGTCACCCTTACGCTCTGGGTCTTGATGGGTCTGGAGACTCTTACCACCGTCTCGTCCAACACCGAGCGCATCCGTTCGGCGAGGACATCCGCCAATGGCCCGCTAGCCGCACCACCCGGAACCAAGAGCATCCGGGCGCCGGTGCGGGCCGTCTTCATTTTGACACCGCCTTTTATGCCGATGTCTGCGAGGCGAATCTTTTCTTTTGCCTCCAATGCCAGGTCGCATAGTCTCACCCCCTTCTCTGCCGCACCTGGCCGGAGGGTGAGGACCACTACCGATGTCCTTGGAGGGCGAACTCGCCTCGCCTTCTTCTTGGTGGGCGGCGCCTTTGGTTTTGACGGTGCCCTCTCTGTTGGCCCTTTCTGGGCCTTGGGGTGGGCCTTGGGTTGCCCCTTGGCCTGTGCTCTCTGCTTTTGTGGGGGTCTGCCTTGACTCTTGGCCTGATCCCCCTTCGCCTTCTTCGGCTTTTTGGCCACGGTAACCCACTCCTCTCGGTCAACGGGCTCCGGACCATCTTCCTGGCCGCTCACCGCGGCCACCGTGGCAGTGGCGGGAACGGACCTCTCGGTAGCGGCGGCAGTTTTTGCCGCCTTCCCCTTGCCTGCCCTTTTGGATGGAGGGACAGGTAGGGGCGGAAAATTCCTGTCCTCCCGGAGCTCGGCTCTACGGGGGGAGTTAGACCGCTGAGGGGCTGCTGGTGTTGCTGCAGCCTCCAGACGCGCCTCAAAGGCCGCGAGGCGGGAATCCATCACTATCGTCATCTGAGCCGTGATGGACTCGACCATGTTTTTGATGCGCGTTTCCGTCCCTTTCATGATGATGGTCTCGATTGAGGGATCTTCGACATCATCCGGAGGAGCACCAAGAGCTATCTTCAGCTCCTCACGCACAACATTCATCTCCAGCTGCAACCGAAGATTCTTGGCCTCTAGCGACGCGATCTCGTCTGTCGCCGTTCGGCCGCAGAGTTCCTTGGCCGCTTCGGTCGCAGCTTCCGCCGAATCTTTAAGGGCCTTCATAAAAGTGCCCTTAAGGCCCTTTGATGTTTTGGCCACGTGTGCCACTACATTCATGGACTCGAAGATGATATCCATCAAGTCCCTGGAGGCCGACATTTTCTCAAAAGGGTCTTTGGCCGTTAACAACGGCCTCCTGTTGACCCTTAGATCGACAAGGTTCTTCATTTTGTCGATCACACCTTGTTCGAAGTCGAGCTCCATTCTCTCCCGCTCGGCTTCGTTGGCCGATCTCTTGGCTTTCGCCAGACCAACATACTCGCCGGTGGTGGGGGGCCTGCCTCTTCCCCTCTTCACCGACTCCCCAGACGGCCCGGCCGACTCAACGTCACGCCACTCTTCGACGTCACTAGTCTCCTCGACGGGCCGTAACGTCTGACTGGGAGTTCTAGACTCCCCCTCCTCAACATTTTCAGGGTGCTTCGTGGCAGTACTCGAACCCCTTCTTCCCTTTCTCTTCGATGGTTCTTCGCCCTTCTCGGGCAACCTCTCCAGCACCACTTTCGGTGCCTGACCTCGCATAATGTGGGCCCCCCCAGAATACGGTAGGCCCTTGCCTGAACCCGAAGGCGCAGGGGGGGATTCTCCACCCTTTCGGGCGGTACCCCCCTGGGGTAGTACTTTTTCATTATGTGAACTCATCATTTCAACTTAGGGTTGTGGCGCTCGGGACCGGGTTTACCCCCCGGCCATGCAGCCCATCGGCGCGCCACGGGACCTTGAGCTTCGGGAGGGCTGTTATAGGTCCCCCAGCTCCAGCCCCCAAAGCTGGGGGATTCCGGACGGCGGGACTCGCATTTCCGCCGCGTGTCAGTCAGGCGTGGGTACGAACGCCAGACGACACCCCGGGACAGAACCTAGGGAGTCGCCTCGCGACGTAGCCTGCCCAGCAAGACCGACCGACAGCGGAGATGCTGTTCCCGCCCCAGGATCACTCTCTGTGCAGGCGCAGTCGAAATGGGAATGGTTTCGAATACCAAATCAGGGCACGGGACAGAACCCGGGACCCCAACCAGTATTCGAAACCAACCCACCGGGGACCGCGCCACGAACAGAGAGCGAAGTTGGGAAGGATGTGGGAAGTAGACGGGAAGAAAGGTAGGACTCCGTCGCCTCGGACGGGAGAGGGAGTGAGGCGACGGATACTCGGGCACCTCGGGTACGCACACCCGTGCACTCCTCGGACAGAGGAGCGCCCCTGAGGGCAACCTAACCTAACCTAACCTAACCTAACCTTTTTTTTTTTTTTTTTTTTGGTATGAGGTGGAAAATGCTTGACGCACACCCCGCCGCCTGGGGATTGGCGACGAGGTAGTGTAGGACTCCCGTGCAATGCGCCCGTGCGCCCCCCACAGTTGACAAGGAGGACGCACGTCGCTGGTATACCCACTAAAAACCACCCCAGTGTTCCTCTTCTGCCCGGTGCCCGAGCGGGTGGGATATGCTTTCGCTTGCGCCTCCCGCCCGAGCGGGCTGGGCCGGCCATGGTGACGACGGCCGGCCTCTCTTGTGTGTCGGCCGGGGTGTGTGGATCTGACCCCGGCCGCCTCTGGCCTCTCACAGAGGTGAGAGGAGCGCGCGGAACACGTCGCGCCCCCCTTCCGGCCCGCTGACCTACGGCTCCCCTAGCCGTCAGGCCGCGTGGCCTTGGCCTGCGTCGACGGGGATTTCACTCTTCCCCGCCGTCGCTGGCCCTGGTGGGAGGGGGCTTGCTCCGATGGAGCTGGTGCCGCCTCACTCTCCCCCAGTTCTTGCTCTTGCGGCGGCGCAGAAGCCGCCGCAGGCGTCTTGGGCTTGCCCCCTTGTTTTTGGGGGCGAGACCCGCAGGCGCCTCCTCCGAGCCGGTGCTCGGCCGTCCTGCCCGCCCCCTCGCACAGGCAACAGTGCGGAGCGGAGGCTTTGCAGGTAGCGGCCTGGTGGCCGGCCCGACCGCAGCGGAAGCACACCTCGCTGCGGTCGACCTTTGATGAGCATCGGGCCGCCACGTGGCCCAGCTCGAGGCACTTAAAACATCGGAGGGCGCGTGCGGGCAGGGCCCTCACTTGGGCTGAGGCCCACCCCACCAATAATTTAGTGCCGGACAACTTTCTTGCGGCCGCCGTCGGGCAGGCCACCACGGTAGTGCCGAGCCCGTCTGGTCCGGCACGTATCCCGAAGGAGCGGATTTTCTCCTCTGGACAGTTGGTGGCCTGCGAGATCGCAGCCACCACCTCGTGGGCGGCGGTGCAGTCATCCAGGCCCGTCACCCTTACGCTCTGGGTCTTGATGGGTCTGGAGACTCTTACCACCGTCTCGTCCAACACCGAGCGCATCCGTTCGGCGAGGACATCCGCCAAGGGCCCGCTAGCCGCACCACCCGGAACCAAGAGCATCCGGGCGCCGGTGCGGGCCGTCTTCATTTTGACACCGCCTTTTATGCCGATGTCTGCGAGGCGAATCTTTTCTTTTGCCTCCAATGCCAGGTCGCATAGTCTCACCCCCTTCTCTGCCGCACCTGGCCGGAGAGTGAGGACCACTACCGATGTCCTTGGAGGGCGAACTCGCCTCGCCTTCTTCTTGGTGGGCGGCGCCTTTGGTTTTGACGGTGCCCTCTCTGTTGGCCCTTTCTGGGCCTTGGGGTGGGCCTTGGGTTGCCCCTTGGCCTGTGCTCTCTGTTTTTGTGGGGGTCTGCCTTGACTCTTGGCCTGATCCCCCTTCGCCTTCTTCGGCTTTTTGGCCACGGTGACCCACTCCTCTCGGTCACCGGGCTCCGGACCATCTTCCTGGCCGCTCACCGGGGCCACCGTGGCAGTGGCGGGAACGGACCTCTCGGTAGCGGCGGCAGTTTTTGCCGTCTTTCCCTTGCCTGCCCTTTTGGATGGAGGGACAGGCAGGGGCGGAAAATTCCTGTCCTCCCGGAGCTCGGCTCTACGGGGGGAGTTAGACCGCTGAGGGGCTGCTGGTGTTGCTGCAGCCTCCAGACGCGCCTCAAAGGCCGCGAGGCGGGAATCCATCACTGTCGTCATCTGAGCCGTGATGGACTCGACCATGTTTTTGATGCGCGTTTCCGTCCCTTTCATGATGATGGTCTCGATTGAGGGATCTTCGACATCATCCGGAGGAGCACCAAGAGCTATCTTCAGCTCCTCACGCACAACATTCATCTCCAACTGCAACCGAAGATTCTTGGCCTCTAGCGACGCGATCTCGTCTGTCGCCGTTCGGCCGCAGAGTTCCTTGGCCGCTTCGGTCGCAGCTTCCGCCGAATCTTTAAGGGCCTTCATAAAAGTGCCCTTAAGGCCCTTTGATGTTTTGGCCACGTGTGCCACTACATTCATGGACTCGAAGATGATATCCATCAAGTCCCTGGAGGCCGACATTTTCTCATAGGGGTCTTTGGCCGTTAACAACGGCCTCCTGTTGACCCTTAGATCGACAAGGTTCTTCATTTTGTCGATCACACCTTGTTCGAAGTCGAGCTCCATTCTCTCCCGCTCGGCTTCGTTGGCCGATCTCTTGGCTTTCGCCAGACCAACATACTCGCCGGTGGTGGGGGGCCTGCCTCTTCCCCTCTTCACCGACTCCCCAGACGGCCCGGCCGACTCAACGTCACGCCACTCTTCGACGTCACTAGTCTCCTCGACGGGCCGTAACGTCTGACTGGGAGTTCTAGACTCCCCCTCTTTCTCAATATTTTCAGGGTGCTTCGTGACAGTACTCGAACCCTTTCTTCCCTTTCTCTTAGTTGGTACTTCGCCCTGCTCGGGCAACCTCTCCAGCACCACTTTTGGTGCCTGACTTCGACTAATGTGGGCCCCCCCAGAATACGACGGGCCCTTGCCTGCACCCGAAGGCACAGGGGGGGATTCTCCACCCTTTCGGGTGGTACCCCCCTGGGGTAATACTTTTTCACTATTCGAACTCATCATTTACGCTATTTGGGTGTGGCGCTCGGGACCGGGTTTACCCCCCGGCCATGCAGCCCATCGGCGCGCCACGGGACCTTGAGCTTCGGGAGGGCTGTTATAGGTCCCCCAGCTCCAGCCCCCAAAGCTGGGGGATTCCGGACGGCGGGACTCGCATTTCCGCCGCGTGTCAGTCAGGCGTGGGTACGAACGCCAGACGACACCCCGGGACAGAACCTAGGGAGTCGCCTCGCGACGTAGCCTGCCCAGCAAGACCGACCGACAGCGGAGATGCTGTTCCCGCCCCAGGATCACTCTCTGTGCAGGCGCAGTCGGAATGGGAATGGTTTCGAATACCAAATCAGGGCACGGGACAGAACCCGGGACCCCAACCAGTATTCGAAACCATCCCCCCGGGGACCGCGCCACGAACAGAGAGCGAAGTTGGGAAGGATGTGGGAAGTAGACGGGAAGAAAGGTAGGACTCCGTCGCCTCGGACGGGAGAGGGAGTGAGGCGACGGATGCTCGGGCACCTCGGGTACGCACACCCGTGCACTCCTCGGACAGAGGAGCGCCCCTGAGGGAAGGGCAGGGCAACCTAACCTAACCTAACCTAACCTAACCTAACCTAACCTAACCTAACCTAACCTAACCTAACCTAACCTAACCTAACCTAACCTAACCTTTTTTTTTTTTTTTTTTTACGGGGTGGGGAAATCCTCATGGACTACCTCCGCCTGGGGAAAGGCGGAGGGGCATGCCGGACTCCTACCGGCTAAAACCACCACCCCGGTGTCTCCTCACACGTGCGCGCGGGGCCGCGGGAATCCAGATTCTTCCGCAGCCCCACACTAGTGCTGGCCCGGTCTGTCCGGGCCTCATCTCCTGCACGGGGTAGCGAGGTGTTTAACTACCCCGTGCATCGCCTCAGAGGCGCGCGCCGACACCCGCACGCGCCTCCGCCTCGGGTCCATCGAATAGGGGGCGGGGACTTCCCCAAGTCCCTCGCCCCTGGACCCATTCATGGGGGCCGGAAAAGGGCGTTATCCGCCCTTCCCCTGCGCCCGGTGCGCCTTCTGCGGCCGGGGAAGGGAGTCGAGATCTCCCTCTCCCGTTCCGCAGTTTCCTTCTGCGACATCACGTCCTCGCAGAAGGACACCACTGCGTCCCACGACTCTGCGCTACCGACCATCCTCCGCACTACGGCCGGCAGCGACAGATCTCCTCCTACTTCATTTGTGAGGACACGGCGCTGCTCCTCCCAAGCTACACACTCGGCGAGTGTGTGTTGCGCCGTGTCCTCCCCGCCGTGGACGCAGTGATGGCACCGAGCGTCCGGCTCCCTGTCTATGCGGCACAGGTACTTGCCGAAGCAGCCGTGCCCCGACAGCACCTGCGTCACCCTAAACGACAGGGAGCCGTGCCTTCTCCCGAGCCAGTCGTCGAGTACTGGCCGGATCGCCTCGACGGTAGCGAGGCCGGCGGTAGGGCGCAGAAGCCTTTGCCGCCATTCCGCCACCAAGACCTGACGGAGCTCCTCTCGGCGCAGCGCGATCTGGCGCTGCGCCGGCCTCGAGCCCCGTGCCCGCTCTTCCTCGCGCCATCGATATAATGACGCGAGTACTTTCGCCTCTAGGTCCCAGGGCGGGGATCCGGCCAGGACGCAAGCCGCCTCGTAACCTAACCTAACCTAACCTAACCTAACCTAACCTAACCTAACCTAACCTAACCTAACCTAACCTAACCTAACCTAACCTAACCTAACCTAACCTAACCTAACCTAACCTAACCTAACCTAACCTAACCTAACCTAACCTAACCTAACCCAGTCTTGCCACCAAGTACTAATTGGCCTAGTGGTTAGAGGTGCCGTCTGTAGGCTACCAAAGGTGCTTGGGTTCTATCCCCGTACAAAAGGAGACTTTTCCACCCTTTTCTGGAAAGGCTGAATTGTTTCCGACACTTGTTAGGTAACAATACTGAACATATCCTGCTAAAATTAGTTTTTAAAAAAAAAAAAAAAAAAAAAAAAAAAAAAAAAAAAATTAAAATAAAATAGGAAAACAAATAAATTTAATTTGTAATTTAAAATTTAACGCAGAATTTCTGGGGACCCAGAAATAATAGAAATTTAATATAGAATCTTAATTTAGGAAGTTCAATATAGTAGGAATTAACAGAAGCAAATACAAACTACATCTATAAATATCACAAAAACTTCTTTCCCTAAGTCTCCCAATCTTAAGTTAAATTAGGTTGATTTTGGTCCCACCCCCGGAGACGTCTTATAGTTGTCTTGTGGAAAGGCTCAGGCTCTACCAGGCACCTGAACAGAGGGCGACTTAGGTTAGACATAGATTATATTCTTAGACATAGTGTACCCTATTGGGGCACTAATTAGTGTAATTTAGGTTAACGGTGGACCCCTATTGGGCACCTTAAATTGTTGTTTAGTTGTAAGTTACAAAATATTGTTAAGTAGTCTTAAGTTTACAAGTGTTAACTAGTTTTAAGGTCTATTGACCAGACCGTCTTCCTATTGGGACGTATAGTTTATAAGTTTTACTTAGTTTTAAGTACCAAAATTAAATACTGACTGTGTACCTTATTGGGGCCCAATCCTAATTGTATACTGTATTTAACTGTGATTGTCCCCCCTATTGGGGACTTTAAAATTAGTAATAAGTGTGACGTATTTTGTGTGACAGTCCCCTATTGGGACCCAAATAGTTTATTTTAATTATAAGACTGATTTTATTGGATTTATTTTAATAATTATATTTTTTGCATTTATTCTGTCATATTGACCGCCACCCCTATTGGTGGCGATAAGATTTTAATTAGGTTAGGTTAAATAGATATAAGTGAGTGTCTTGTTTGTGACAATATTTTATTTTATTGTGTTTGATTTTATTGTATTGTATTTTAAAATTGGAATTTAATTAGTATTTATATTGTCATTTTGACCGCCACCCCTCTTGGTGGCGTTAAGATCTTAAAGTTAGGTTAGGTTGAATATAGTGTTTTACAAACTTTTTGTGACATGGCCACACAGGCTAAAAATGTTAAAAATGTCGTCGTCACACACGGGGGGAAAAAGGAACCGACGAGGGAGATAGTTGGGCGCGAGCCGGCCGATAAAACACGAGCACAGCCCATGCCCTGCCCAACTGACAGCCCCACCTCCATTGCCAACGGCCTATACCAAGCGGCGAAAGCGCAATTGGAACTATCAGGCAATCTGAAGACCTCAATAAAGGAAACCGTCCTAGCGAGCCTCATGGGGCTCTATGAGACGGTTCTTAAACAGAACGAAGAGGTCCAGTCCCTGAAGCTCCAACTAGAGAGAGAAAGGGTGAATAGAGAGAAAGAGTTGAGAGAAAGAGAAGAAGTATGTAGAAAGCAGGTGGAGGAGTTGGCTGGGGGGATAGCTAGATTGGATTTGACAGGGCAAATAAAGGAATTACAAAATAACGCCGAAACGATTCGCAAAATGATCGCATATGACGTTATGAATCGTTTCGACGAGTACCCACCGGGCAGGGCACAGTGTGGAAATGTGAAGAAGATCGAGGGCTTCATGACGGAGTTAGAAACGATTAAGAAAGAGACGGAAAGAGTAGGAATGAATGTGGACGAATTGATGAGGAAGACCGATGTCACCGGAGAGAAAATAGAGGGGACAATCAAAAAGGTAGATGAAACCGGGGACAGAGTGAGGGAAGCAGCAAATAGAATAGAGGAGGCAGGGAATAAAGTAGAAAAAGCTGGTGCGACACTAGAGAAAGCCGGAAAAAAGGTCGAGGTCCTCACAGCCCCAGCAACAACATACGCAGAGACCGCAAAAATCGGGAAATCTCAAAAGAGATCACCCCTGCCTCCTCAGAAAAGCGTACAACATACAATGATTGTCTCCTCAAATCTGGTAAAGGATACAAGTGACACGGTCATTGAAAAGGTGAGAGGAGCCCTTGACGCAAGGAAAACGGGTATCCAAATCGACCGGGTCCGTAAGATAAAAAATCAAAAAATTGTTATTAGTTGCGGAAACAAAGATGAACTGGCCAAGATGGAAGAGAGGATCTTGGCCAATAAGGAGCTTAAAACGGAGCCCGGAGCAACCCGAGACCCTAGGGTCCTTATAAGGAACATGTTCGCCTACAATAGTGAAGACAACATCATCGAGTCATTGAAAAGCCAGAACAAAAAGATGTGGGCGGACATGGATCCCAGGCACTTCAGGGTTAAGGAGTGCTACCGCAGGAGAGCGCGCAATCCCCACTTGTGCCATGTCGTGCTCCAGATCTCTCCACCGATGTGGCAGAGACTTACGGACGCAGGCATGGTACACATAGATATTCAAGGCGTGACTGTGGAGGATCAGTCGCCGCTGAGGCAGTGCACCCGATGTCTGGGGTACGGCCACGGTCGCAGAGAATGCAAGGAGACTGGCGACTTATGTGGTCATTGTGGTGGTCGCCACCTTATGGCCAAATGTCCTGCCATTGCCGAGGGCAAGTCGCCGGTCTGCATAAACTGTGATCGGGCCGGGCACCAGGAGAGGGCTCACACTGCTTTCAGCGGTGACTGCTCTATCCGCTCGCGGTGGGACGCAATAGCGCGATCCGCGGTAGCGTATTGCTAAGGGCACCTCTGCAAACCAAACGACCGCAAGGACCCGGAACGGCACAGTGGCGATGTACCAGGCGAACCTCCAGCGGAAAAGACTGGCGACACAGGAGCTCGTCATGACAGCCCACAGGGAGGGTGTTGGTTTCGCCCTGGTCCAGGAGCCATACGTGGGGGCAGAGGGCCGGATCGCTGGACTCCCTGCTGTCCGAGTTGTACAGAAGGAGACCGCCAGGACCAAGCCCGTCAAAGCGGTGGTCATGGTTTTCAGTGACGGGATGGAAGTTCTCACGAACCCACAGCTCGTCACTGAAAATATCGTGGCCGTCACCATTAAGACGAAAACATGGACACTGGCGGTGGTCTCTGTATACCTGGAGGGCACCGAGCCGATCGAGCCGTACCTGCTGCAACTGCGCGGCTTCCTGGACCGGGTAGGGACCAACAGGATCCTCGTGGGAGGGGACTTTAACGCGTGGAGTCCCTGGTGGGGTAGCGTTGAGGAGGACATTCGGGGGGAGACCTTGAGGGGATTCTTTGACGACTCAGACCTGCACGTATTAAACCGTGGGGTCGTGCCGACCTTCGACACCGTCCGGGGAGGCAGACGATACACGAGTCACGTGGACGTGACAGTCTGCACCCCCGGCGCATTGGGTAATGTCGAAGAGTGGAAGGTGGACGACTCCGTGACCAGCTCGGATCACAGGGCAATACGTGTAGGCCTGAGTCTGACAGGGCCCACTGGGAGAAGAACCCGATGGACTACGCGACGCTACGACACCAGGAACGCCGACTGGGATCGTTTCACCAAGGAGGTCAGGGATCAGTACTCATCGCGCTCGCTAACATCTGAGCGGGTGAGTACCATAAGGGAGAAAGACGCCCTCGAGGACTTTGTTAGAGGGTACGTCGCCAGCGTCGAGGCTGCATGCCTCGACGTGATCCCTCCGGTCCGACCACCCCGACCAAAGAAAGGCTTTCCTTGGTGGAACGAGGAACTGGACACCCTGCGGCGCGAAGTTAACACCAAACGCCGCAGAGTTCGGTGTGCAGCTCCCGGGCGTCGGCCCTACGTCGTCGACGAGTACCTCGCGGCCAAGTCCGAGTACGAGTCGAGGGTTGTCAGCGCCCAAACAGAGAGCTGGAAGGCTTTCTGTTCGACACGTGAGAGGGAATCCATGTGGGACGGTATCTACCGGGTGTTGAGGAGGACCCCAGGCCGACACGAGGACCAGCTCCTCGTAGAGGAAGGAGTTGCGCAGAGTCCCGAGCAGTCTGTCAATCTCCTGGCCCGGACGTTCTTCCCGGATGATGATGACAGAGTGGACACTGACGTCCACAAAGTCATCAGAGCCCGGGCGGAACTGGCCAGTTTGAGACTACCGGACGACACTGACGACCCCCATTTCACCAGCGGGGAACTGCAAAGGACTCTGGGCAGCTTCAATCCTAAGAAGGCGCCGGGTCCCGATGGATTGACGAGTGACATATGTGCGGCTGCCATTGTCGCTCGGAACGAGCTCTTTCTGAGCATCGCGAACCGGTGCCTTGACCTGGGGTGCTTCCCGGCACCGTGGAAGGAGGCTGCTGTCGTGGTGTTGAGGAAGCCGGCAAAGTCCGACTACAGTCGCGCTAAGTCGTACCGCCCCATTGGGCTTCTTTCCATCATGGGCAAGATATTTGAGAAGATGCTGGTGCGCAGACTACGCTGGCACATCTTGCCCAGGTCCAATGGTCGGCAGTATGGCTTCACGCCGCAGCGCAGTACTGAGGACGCGCTGTACGACCTTGTGCAGCACGTCAGGAGCACCCTACACAGGAAGGAGACCGCTCTAGTGGTTTCCCTCGATATTGAAGGTGCGTTTGACAACGCCTGGTGGCCGGCCATTAAGTGCCGTTTACAAGAAAAAGGAGTACCCGTCAACCTGCGCAGACTGGTAGAGGACTACCTCAGGGACCGTAGCGTAGTGGTGCATTATGCGGGAGAAGAAAGCAGGAAGCGGACCACCAAGGGATGCGTGCAGGGGTCCATCGGAGGGCCCCTGTACTGGAATCTGCTGCTGGACCCTCTACTGGACACTCTGGAGGGGCTGGGCGTGCACGTGCAGGCGTTCGCCGACGACGTGGTGCTGGTGTTCTCGGGGCACAGCGCCAGCGATATCCAGCGCGATGCCAATGCCGCGTTAGCCTGTGTGCGGGAGTGGGGTGAGCGGAACAAGCTCAACTTTAGCGCTGAGAAGACCAAAGCAATGCTGGTCACTCGCAAGCTCAAGTACGACACTCCACTCGTGCACATGGGTGGGCACAGCATCGCCATGGAGCCCGAACTCAAGATCCTGGGCGTCATTGTCGACAACAAGCTGACATTCAATAGTCATGTGAGGTTCGCCTGCCGAAAGGCGACGAACCTATACAGGCGGTTGTCGGCGATGGCTAAAGTCGAGTGGGGGCTGTGTCCGGAGATCATCCGCACCATATACGTTGCGGTGATAGAGCCCATCATTATGTACGGTGCAAGCTCCTGGGCCAAGGCCGCTGAGAAGATCTCTGTGCAGAAGGCCCTCAGCGTTGTGCAGAGGGGGTTTGCACAGAAGATCGCCAAATGCCACCGTACGGTGTCGCTCAACGCGGCACTGATATTGTCGGGTCTCCTCCCGCTGGATCTTCGGATCTGGGAGGCTGCTCGGCTGTATGAGTGCAAAAGGGGACGTCCCATTCCTGAGTTGGACCGAAGAGAGCTGGAGGAGCGTGTTGCCTTTTGGGAGGCTCCCCACCCCGCCAAGGAACCGGACGTTCACTATGAATGTCTGGAAGATATGCGGCCTGAGACTGTAGCTCGACTACAGCTACCCGATCATCTGATTTACACCGACGGGAGTAAGTCAGATGATGGGGTCGGGGCTGCATATACCTACTGGCGGTGTGGGGCCGAGATCAGGACCAAACGGATGCGGCTCGAGCCACTGTGCACAGTCTTCCAGGCGGAGTTGCTCGCGATCAGCCAGGCCACGGACCTGGTTATCCGAGCAAAGCTGCAAGAGGCGGCTGTGCTCAGCGATTCGAGGTCCTCACTGGATTTGGTCAGGAACCCGGACACGCGCCATCCCCTCGCTACCCATATTCGTCAGAATATTGCGGAGATAGAGGGGAGTGGAAGCACCCTTAGGCTCTTTTGGGTCCGGGCTCATGTGGGAATCCCCGGCAATGAGCGCGCCGACGAGTTGGCGAGGCAGGCGGCCAGGCAGACTAGGAGTGCTCCGGCCTATGACAGGTGTCCGGTATCATACGTGCGCAGACAGCTGCGCCTAGAGGTAATCCAGCGGTGGAACAGTAGGTACACCAGCGGACAGACGGCTGAGGTTACTAGGATGTTCTTCCCTGATGCATCGCGTGCTTATAAAGTCCTGAGGGGTCTTGGAAGGACCACTGAATGGGCGCAAGTGCTGACGGGGCACGGCGGTTTCGCAGCATATCTCCACAGATTTAAGCTGAAGGATGACCCAACCTGCCTGTGTGGCCTCGAGAGCGAGACAGTACAACACGTACTGCTACACTGCTCGGTGCATGACCGCGACAGGTGCGACCTGGAAATTGTCACAGGGGCCAAGCTCACCGACCTAACAATTAGCGAGCTGATGGCCAACAAAAAGACCAGGCCGCACCTGGAGCGGTACTGCATGAAAATAATGAAATTGTTAATGATAAGAAATAAGAGCAGAAGTCACTAGAATAAAATAAATCGTAAACTACGTAGAAAATATAAACTTGAATTATAAATTGAATATATAGTAAAAGAATTAATAAATTAGGGCCCATCTGGCGTATGTACATGTATATGTGTATGTATGTGTGTGTATGTGTGTATGTATATGTATGTGTGTGTATGTGTATATGTGTGTGTATGTGTGTGTGTATGTGTATGTATGTATATGTATGTATATGTGTATGTATATATATATATATATATATATATATATGTGTATGTGTGTGTATGTATGTATATGTATGTATGTGTATGTGTATATATATATATATGTATATATATATATATATATATATATATATATATATATATATGTATATATATATATATATATATATATATGTATATATATGTATATATATGTATGTGTGTGTATGTGTGTGTATATGAATACATATTGATATAAAATAATCTGTAAAATTAGCATTTAAATAAAATGTATAGAATTAACATTAAAAAGAAAATAAAGAAAGCTAAAATATTAATAAAAGAAAGATAAAAACAGGCTAAAAGAACGAAAGAAACTAATACAAAAAGAAAGATGTATTATTTAAAAAAAAAAAAAAAAAAAAAGTAATAAATTAACATTAACAAAAAACAAAGATAGAACATCAAAACGAACAAGCAGAAGCAAGAAGAAACAGAAAATACACAGTAATAAGTTAATTATACAATAATACGGAAGAAAGAAATGTTTAGATTAAGCTAAAATGTAAATTGTAAAAGAAAGAATGAGAAATTGACCCGGAAAAGAACTGCCGCGGGCAAAAGAAAAAAGCGGAAAAAATAGCCGGATGTACAAATAAAGTCTATTGAAATATCTAGCCACGCTAGAAAAAACAAAGCGCCCTATTTTAATTAAAAAAAAAAAAAAAAAAAACCTAACCTAACCTAACCTAACCTAACCTAACCTAACCTAACCTAACCTAACCTAACCTAAATGTTTTTGGGGGCGAGACCCGCAAGCGCCTCCTCCGAGCTGGTGCTCGGCCGTCCTGCCCGCCCCCTCGCACAGGCAACAGTGCGGAGCGGAGGCGGTGCAGGTAGCAGCCTGGTGGCCGGCCTGACCGCTGCGGAAGCACACCTCGCTCGGTCGCTCGAGGCACTTGAAATATCGGAGGGCGCGTGCGGGCAGGCCCTCACTTGGGCTGAGACCCACCCCACCAATAATTTAGTGCCGGACAACTTTCTTGCGGCCGCCGTCGGGCAGGCCACCACGGTAGTGCCGAGCCCGTCCGGTCCGGCACATATCCCGAAGGAGCGGATTTTCTCCTCTGGACAGTGGGTGGCCTGCGAGATCGCCGCCACCACCTCGTGGGCGGCGGTGCAATCATCCAGGCCCGTCACCCTTACGCTCTGGGTCTTGATGGGTCTGGAGACTCTTACCACCGTCTCATCCAACACCGAGTGCATCCGTTCGGCGAGGACATCCTCCAAGGGCCCGCTAGCCGCACCACCCGGAACTAAGAGCATCCGGGCGCCGGTGCGGGGCGTCTTCATTTTGACACCGCCTTTTATGCCGATGTCTGCGAGGCGAATCTTTTCTTTTGCCTCCAATGCCAGGTCGCATAGTCTTACCCCTTCTCTGCCGCACCTGGCTGGAGGGTGAGGACCACTACCGATGTCTTTGGAGGGCGGACTCGCCTCGCCTTCTTCTTGGTGGGCGGCGTATTTGGTGTTGACGGTGCCCTCTCTGTTGGCCCTTTCTGGGCCTTGGGGTGGGCCTTGGATTGCCCCTTGGCCTGTGCTCTCTGTTTTTGTGGGGGTCTGCCTTGACTCTTGGCCTGATCCCCCTTCGTCTTCTTCGGCTTTTTGGCCACGGTAACCCACTCTTCTCGGTCACTGGGCCCCGGACCTTCTTCCTGGCCGCTCACCGGGGCCGCCGTGGTAGTGGCGAGAACGGATCTCTCGGTAGCGACGGCAGGTTTTGCCGCCTTCCCCTTGCCTGCCCTTTTGGATGGAGGGACAGGCAGGAGCGGAAAATTCCTGTCCTCCCGGAGCTCGGCTCTACGGGGGGAGTTAGACCGCTGGTGGGCTGCTGGTGTTACTGCAGCCTCCAGACGCGCCTCAATGGCCGCGAGGCGGGAGTCCATCACTGTCGTCATCTGAGCCGTGATGGACTCGACCATGTTTTTGAGACGCGTTTCCGTCCCTTTCTGGATGATGGTCTCGATTGAGGGATCTTCGACATCATCCGGAGGAGCACCAAGAGCTATCTTCAGCTCCTCACGCACAACATTAATTTCGCACTGCAACCGGAGATTCTTGGCCTCTAGCGACGCGATCTCGTCTGTCGCCGTTCGGCCGTTGAGTTCTAGCGCCGCTTCGGTTGCAGCTTCCGCCGAATCTTTAAGGGCCTTCATAAAAGTGCCCTTAGGGTAACTTATTCTAGTTTTCATTGTATATAGATTTAGTTGGTGAACAATAAAGTGTTTTTCATTAATTATTACCCTCATTATCTATACATTGCTGCTGTCTAAACGGAAGTTCATTATGCCTTTACGATAGAACTTTGGGGATCTAGATTCGACAAACTTTTGAAAAAATTTTGTACTGCCTCCTGGGAACAAAAATTTTATCACGTAGAAAATTTCTCAAATCACGAAGAAATGGTAGCCCGTTGGAGCAAAGTTTGGTGAGTACGGTGGATGACGTATCGTTTCTAACTACAGCTCCTGTAAAGTTACAACGGTTTCTCGTGCAGTGTGAGGTCTTGCGTTATCATGGAGCAACAATGGTGAAGATCGATTCACGAGTCGGGGCTGTTTCACTGCCAGTTTCAATGTTATTGTTCGAAGTTCGACATAGTAAACATCTGCTGTTATTGCTTGGCCAGATCTGAGAAAGTGTTAGTAAATAACACCATGAAGAGACCACCAAACAGTTGCCTTTTTATTGGTAAGCTTTGGCACTGTAGCGGCGTTTGACTGTAGCAGCGTTCATTTCTGTACCGATTCAAATTCAAATATTTATTTGCACATCTAAGTGGTTACACAATAAAATCTTACATTAACATATAGCACTTAAAACTTAGAGGGTCATCTTCTGACACTGCAAACTAGTGGTCACAATATTAATAATAAAAATTATACATTGTAATAACAATGTATAATTTTTATAATTTATAATTCTGTCTAATAAGACAGTAGACTATAATAAAAAGTAAAAGAGGAAGAATGAGAATTAAAAAATTACAAGTCAATAAAATACAACTGTCTATTTTTCACTAGTATTAGATTGTCATACATATTATTTGTATTATTAAATTTTCCTAATGGTAAATTTATGTTTTAATCAAATTAATTATTCTTAACGATTAAGTTTGTACTTATGACTAGATTCCCTTTTTTTTTGTTATTGTTATATTACTATTATTTTTGTATTTTTAAAAAGTCAGAAATTGATTAATAATAATTTTCGATTAGGTAGGTTTTTAATTTTTTTGTTAAATATTTTTTTTTAATTTACTTTCGCTTTAATCTCCTCTGGATATATTTACGGCCATATAATAGGGATTATTTCTTACCATATGAATCCGCGACGGTGGTATGTAAAGTTTATTTTTGTATCTTGTATTTAATGAGTGTGTCAGTTTTTTTTTTAGTAAATAATGGATAATTTTTAAAAACAAATAAACAAATATCGTGTATGTAGATAGAGGGAAAGATTAAGAGCTTAAATTTTTTAAAGAATGGTTTACAGCTTTGTGTATTTTTGATGTGAAACATCTATAGCCGCACGTAAAACCGATTTCTGGCGTGGCGACGCATGCCGCATACCGCTATATGATGGTATATATATACAGTCTATATGCAGTAGTGTGTACGGTGTGGCGGCGCAATCGACTGTGCGATTCTCTCCCACTCGATCCGGCGTTATTTGTATTTAATGAAAATAAATGTTTATTCAATAAATAGTCATCGTTATCTGGAAAAAATCGTAATATTTTATTTTATCATTATGACATATTTAGTTCCTATCACAATCTGTTCTTTTTTGCATATTATTACAAAATAATGTTTAAAAAATAATTTACATTTCTGAATATAAATACTGCCATCTAGGATGTACAAGAACAATTACGTTCACGTATTAAAAAAAAACCAAGTGTAGATTTTTAAGGTATGGTGGTTAACCATAATTATGAATATAGTATATAGTTGATGTATATATAGTTGATGAAATTAAAGAGTTAAAAATAAATTATAGTTAAAAAAAACTAAAAAAATACGCGTTTATAAAAAAAATCTAACTAATAGGTAAAAAATAATTTTGAATAAATTGAAATTAAGGATAGTGGAATTCACAAAAAAATGATAAAGGAAACTAATAATTTCTAAACTAATTTTCTTTTTTTATCATTATGACATATTTATATGACATACATAACAGATGCATGCGTACTGTTTCCTCATAACATGGTTCCATAGTTCCATACCTCAACCACGAGTACGCCTAAGAGTAAGTAGTACACGGTTATAGCAGTTTCTGTATTTGTAGAATATTTTATTTGAAAACGTGCATTGGTGAATTTCGCTAACTTATTTTTAATATGTTCTACATGGGATATCCAATTTTGGAAGAGATATTTTTATTTTAGAGATTTATTATAGAGAAAATTGGAAGAGATATTTCTTTATTAAATATTTTAGGTAAATCGTTTATAAAGATTAAGAAAAGCACACATCCCCAAGACACTTCCCTGGGGAATTGAGCAAGTTAAGGTATTTATGTTAGATTTTATTGATATGATTTCTTTACTGTTTAAGTCATGATATTCCAATTGAACTAGTTGCTTCCTATTTTTTAAATATGATTGCAACCATCTATAAGCGGAACCACGTATTCCAGATTGTTGTAATTTCATTAGAAGTATATCGTATTGAACTTTATCATAGGCTTTCGTCATATCAAGGAGCAGTCATAAAGCACGGTTATTGTTGTTAATGTGATAAAAAGCCATTTGAACGTATTTATATATCGCTGAAGTGGTTAACCTTGTTTTGCGAAAGCCATTTTGGCAGTCATCTAACATGTTATATTTTTCCAAAAATTAGTATAATCGATTACACATTGCTTTCTCATATACCTTAGAAAAGGTTTGCAGAAGAGCAATCGGCCTATAGTTGCTAGAGATAGACGCATTGTTTTACATATAAAAATTCATTTCCGTGTATACCAAATTGAATTATTATACATATTTTTAATATTTAAATTTAAGTTTACACTTTTGTGATCTGATAGACCATAGTCTTCCACATAGGAATCCTCAATTAAATTCAACCAGGCAACACAAGTTTCAGCACGCATTTCTTTCTGCAGATCAGTCAAATCATGAGGCACCCATTTTTCATATTTTTTTTATGTCATTGATTTGATGCAAATGAAATGTTACTCTATTGTAGATAGAGTAACGTTGAACCATGCCGCTAATTCCTGGGTACTTTGACTCGGATCGAATTCCTCCATCTCCTTCAATTCAGCGTTATTCACCTGTGTGCCCTCGTGGTCTTCCATGTGGTTTGGTCTATAAGTCGTAGTTTCCATTACGAAAGCGTTTAAACTAAAGACGCACTGTACATTCATTAGCAGCCTCATCTCCAAAAGCAGCGTTGATATTGTGAGCCGTTTCTATCCGTTAGTTGCGCGTCGGAACTCATATTCAAAAATTAGTCGGATTTTCGATGTATCCAAGTATATTTTTAAAAAAACTAAAATTGTGCGAGCGTTTGAAGATGTGCGTAATGACACTGTAGTGCTTAGAAAGGTAAAGGAAAATGTTCAAAAACGAGCTAGACTTTGCTTAGAGACAAACGGACTGCATTTTGAACATTTATTAAAATACTTGTAAAGCAGTAATGGTAAGTTAACCTCTAATTGATTTTTTACTAATCATTGTACATATCACTACAGATTTACGTATTTTTTTACTTATTACAAACGCGCCCTTTAACTGAATTTTTTGTATTTCGACATTATGTTAGGTACTATATTTATCAATGAAATGTAGCGAATTATACGGTACCGATGGAGGGGTCATTGACACTTGTCGAGTGTAGGTGTCAAGTATAAATTGCGAGTTCTTGTGATAACTTTGTGATGCTGATTACTCAACATTTTTGTACTATGAGATACTAAACTAAAATACATGTTTCTCATAACTTTTACTAAAGATTCTTCTGTGTGAATTTGGACGGGTGTTGGAATCTCGGAATCGGCTCCAACAATTTTCATGAAATTTAGTATACGGGGGGTTTCGGGGGCGATAAATCGATCTAGCTAGGAATCATTTCTAGAAAATGTCAAAAGGTGGCGTTTGAGTAGTCCCAATTTAAACTGAAAAATGACTTCCTGACATCTATCGGCGAATAATACTATTTTTTTTAAATTGCTTTAACGACACAACAACACTAAAGCTATTCCAGCAGATGGCGTTATTAAGTAACACGAAGTCAATGAGTGTTTGCTTTGAGGTTAGACTAAGAAAATCAATTGTTAATTTCCAAAAAATACAATTTATTAAAAAAAATACCGAGCAAAGCTCGGTCATCCGGATATTATAAATTTAAGAAACGATATGCACTTTGTTAGGGACAGCACAAAAGTAAGTTAGGTCGCACTAAAGATGATTCTAAAGGGATCTAATTAGGAAGGGTATTTCATGTGATGTGAAGTGAATAAACCAGTAGCAATACATCACCGACCAAAGTGGGTCCGGTGAATAATTACATTTTGCGTTAGCAATGGCATGAATGTGAGTGAAAATTACATTTTCTTTTTGAAAGGTGAGGCGACATTAGAAATAATACAACAGTTAAACTCGATAATGTCACCTATTTAATTGTTTACAAAATTATTTACAAGTGTAAGCTCGCGGGTAGACAGCGGAGCGTTAGCCAGCGCGCCGCGCGCCCCGCCGTCAGAGGGCCGCGAGCGGCGTGCGGGGCGCTCGCGGCGCGTGCACCGGCAGCGGCGGCAGGTGCGCCGGTGGCTCGGGCTCGTCTAGATCCAGTGCGGCGTCTATCATGGTCGTGTCGTGCAGGAGCCGCAGCCGCGACGCGCTGAGCGCCGCACCGGCGCCCACACTCACGCCCACGGCACCCCCCACACCCACACACACCTCCTGCAGTGGCACGGGGTCCAGGTCCAGCGTACGGTTCATGTACGCGTGCCTGCTGGGTTCTCCGCCCTCGAACAAGTTCGTGTAGCTCCCACCGAACGCACCGAGTCGCGCGGGCTGCAGCGCGACGGGTGCGACACCGGCGGCTCCCTCGGCCGGCGACCCCTGCGGCGGGAGCTGCGCCATGCTCGGCGGCAGTTCGTCCTTCACGTCGACCGTGAACACACCGCGACTGTAAGCATACTAATTTTAAAGTGTGGGCCTACAGAAGGAGTGAAGCAAACTATTTTTCTCCGTTTTCGTGTCCTTCGTTAAATAACACATCGCATCACATAACAAGAATGGGCGAATTCTTCCTTCCACTAGTTTGCTCGTGATATCGGCCTCATCAGATGTCTATCCTGATTAATATAGCATTTGTTTTCACACAACAATAACATACACAACTCGACGACGACGAACGAAAATGTAAACATCAAGTATGAGCTAGGCAACGGCAATACCGCATCGACGACCTCAAAAAATGTAAATTTGTAAAACTAACCGATTTATTGCTGTTTACGTGATTTTAGGAAAATAAAACTATGTATTTTTTGTGTTTTATTTGGGGATGTGTTAGACCTATGTACAATATTATTGGTACATAGGGGAATATTATGGCTAACACGTTCCTTAGGAAACATAATGGACGTAAATTAACCAAATAGAATTGAGTTAGTTGCCTTATAAGGGTTGTTCCCTTCCAGCAGTAAGTCCCGGATCGATCCGTGGCATTATCATGGATCAGGTAAGGTTCGGGTGGTTCAAGAGGGGCACACACCCCCACTTACTCTTCCGCGAATAAGTCAAAATGGAGGTAGGTGTGTGCTCCGCGAAAATGCGTGTGTAAATGATTTCGGTCCCCCTCGTCCGCGCGCCTTTTATATGACGGCGGTGCGGGGCGCGGTAGGGCGAAATTACGCGCGGCGCAAAGCAACTAATCTGGTTCGGTGGCGCAGTTATTGTTGAGAGGGTAGTTGAGAGCCTGGAAGGGTATAGGAAAATAATGGTCAATAATGTACATAGCGACAAGTCAATAATAATTGTATTATAGGAAAATAAAGTTAAGGGGGTGAGGTCGGGTAAGCGCGGTGGCAGAGTGGGCAAATGGAATAAAAATCGGATCGATTCGAGGCAACGTCGTACTCGTTTGCAAGCAACCAAGGAAGAAGAAGGCCTCAGGAAGAAAACCCCTCTCTGGAACTACGGCCCGGACCGCATTCCCCTGCTGATCATGAAATAAAACATCGTTTTCTTTCAGAGGAGCCTTCCCCCGAATATTTAATACAGTCCATCGTTTTCTCCCACGGCTTACATCGTTTCGTCCTTCCAGCCTGGATCCACGGGCTAGATGGTTTTCCCAACACCTACATCAGTCGGTCCTTTGAACCCGGATCCAAGTACATCATTTTCCCAACGCTTACAACAACAGTTTACACACAACAAACAATTCATTAGATGTTATTCTAACTAATGTTATAAATGCAAATGAGTTTGTTTATTTGTTTTTGACGCTTTCACGCCTAAATCGCTGAACCAATTTTGATGAATTTCGGTATAGTCATAGATTGGACCTTTTAAAATTCCTTTTAAATATGGCAGAACGTTTGCCGGGTCAACTAGTTTCAAGTTCACTTAATGACAAACTGTGTACTCACCGGTCGATGAGGCTGGGCGGGAGGGGGCCGCACAGCACGTACCAGCAGTTGGCGCAGGCGTTCCCGCGCGAGTACGGATTGGGGTTGGAGTGGCCGCGGCGCCCCGAGAATGAGCCCTTGATGTCCTCGTTGGTGGTCTGGTCGGTGGAGGCCAAGTAGGTGTGGAACCCGGCTAATCCCAGAACCGACCATACCGACAGGAAGCATACGGCTGCCACGAGCGCGGAAGCGGGCGAGGTGCGCAGCGCGGCCGCCAGCCCCGCGCCGCGCGCCGCCAGCGCCAGGTGCGCCACTGCGCACGCAAACACAAACACCGCCAAGAAGGACAGCGACACCACGAACGTATAGAAGTAGCGGTAATTGCGTTTGCCCACGCAATTGCCCACCCAGGGGCAGTGGTGGTCGAACCGCTCCACGCAGTTGTCGCACAGCGAGCAGTGCGATGCGCGCGGCGGCCGGAACATTTTGCACGTGAAGCAATATTTGAGTTTGACTGGGCGGCCGCGCACCAGCACCTCGCGAGCGCGCGGCGGCGGCCGGCCGGCCGCGTCGCCACACTCCGCGGCAGCGGCGCCCTCCAGCGCCGCCGCCTCTGCCGGCGCTGCGCGCGGTATTATGCCTGGATCCGAGAGCGCGGTGCGCAAGAGGGCCGACAGCGTGAAGAGAAAGAGCGTGGCGCCGACGGCGGGCACCGCGGGCGAAACGCGCGCCGCCAGAAACGGGCAGTCGAAGGCGAAGTGCAGCGCGCACGTGCCGCAGATGAGCGCCAGGGTGAGCAGGAAGACGCCGGGGTGCGGCGCCGTCATCAGCCGCCCGTCGCACCAGAACCGGTTGCGGCCCGCGAACACCTCCCACTTGCGCGTCACGCGCCGCGACGCCATCGTCGCATCACCGCCGCTCCCGCACCAGCACCCACCCTGCAAATTGTGATACCTACTTAATTCATAATACATAGGCAGAAGCCTATAATTGTTTTCCCCTTTTACTTTGGCCTGTCATTCGCTCAGCGGAGCGGGCGTGGTTGGCTACATACAGAAGTAATGAACAGAGTCACAATTCACACAATGCCATCTACTCCCAAAGCGAGCGGCGCAAGTGTACTCGAGTGTACTGAAGCCGCCATTATGTATGGTCTAAACTATAATCTACAAGGTTTAGACCGTATTCTGAAATACAAAAGAAAATAATAAAGAATTAAACCCAAGTTCCAAAGAATAATAAAAGCATAAGTGCATAAGTCACATTTACATAATAATATGGTGGTCCAAGTGTTCTGAGGTGTCATCTTGTTAGTGAGCCCTAGACGTTAAATTGAACGGACAAATCATTCTCTAATGTATGCTACTGTAAAACATAGTCCTTGTTGAAGCAAACAAGCAGGCCACACAGGTAAATCATGTTTCACAATTGAATGACATTGCTATACTGATAAACAAGTGAATGAGGTTTCAGTTATACCTGTGTATTTGGATTATATATTAATATTGTAAGCCTTGTGGGCAACACTCATCACAGTGAGTCCAAGTCAAGTATTTCATTGCATCCTGTTGCCTAAGCTTTAGAGTACAATGGCTCATGTATTTGCTCTAACTCTCGGATGAGGCATGATAGATATGCATCAGTGACAAAACAGCTGGCTTTGGAAGTGATTTGCTACAGTTGCAGCTGAGGTCTTGGTCCCCATTTGTATGATGCAACTGTATCTGTATTACTCTGGTCTGGGTGCAGTGCATCCTTCGTCCATATGTTTGCACAAAATGCCTGTGATGAAGATCTTCACTTAGTGTAGGAAACTGTCCTTTTGTAAAAATTCTCAGTTTATGTTAAACTGTAAAGTTGATAGGTGCACAGCATATGGCTTCTTGTTAAATCGAGCCAATATTTATAATTAAAAATATGTTCAAAGAAAGAGAAAGATTGATTTTAGGTACTTTGTTGCAATACAAATGTTAATTCACATTTATATCAAATTAAATAAATAAATATACAGGTACAATCCAAATAATGTCTTCTAAGGTAAGCAGCAAAGCATTTGTTTTATGAGTATTAGATAACTGATATGCTGCATGTAATTATCTTTAATAAATAAATACATAATATACATGGACACCCAGACACTGCACAAGAATCAAACTCATCATACCTACAGGTCTTCCAATCTAAGTCAGCTATTTATTTATTGCTGAGGAACAGAAAACAGGCTGATGACTAGTGATGCAATGGATCTCTGTTTCTGTTTCTGCAAGTGCGGACGTTCCGCGCGCTTTTCAACATTAGTTTCTGCTTCTGTTTCCACTACTTTTATAACGGAGATACAATCGGAAGTTTACAATGGCTGAGAGCAATTATTTAGCGGAGCTGGTCATATATACAAAGAACACCGGAACAGATTGTTAGGTGCAAAAGCGGCCAAATTACTTTCATAAAATATAACTTACCACTACTTAATTTTGAATATTAATAAAATGTTCAGTTGCAAAGTTGCAATATTGTTTTCTACAGTAGATTTCTAATATATCTATTTCTAATTTAGATTTGGTGTATTTGATACTTATCAAAGAAATATATTTGTAAATTTGTTTTTTTTTTTTCATATTATATACACTTGTTTCTGCATCTGTTTCCATTTCTACTAAAATGTATTTTTGACATCTGTTTCCATTATGGTTCCGCGAAGACACCACTTTCGTTGCATCACTACTGATCACCCACTTAACAGTAAGCAGTTACCGTTGCCTACGGATGCTTGCAATGCCATGGGCACCGTGAACATACAGCTGTCCCATAGGGGTACAGGAACCTAGGTCACTAATGCCGGAACACAACACAAAGTTATTATGGCAGCCTAGTTAAGAGCAAGGGTGATTGTTAGGCCTACCACGTCCCAGGCCGCAGCCGCACTGGTTGATATACTTACTCTGTCCCTACACAGAGAAAAAGTTAATGATGAGGTAGAAAAAGTTATTTAAATTGAATGGTATTGAAAAGATGACATAATTTTTATATAGGCCAATTGAATCCAACACATGGGTTCCATATCTATATGAATCTAAAAGAAAGATCCATCTACTTTTTAAAATTACAAATAGACTGAAAATGTAATATAAACAACTTGCTGAATTTGATATCACATTTCATCTCATGCAGCATATCGGGTTGATCGGACTGGAATCGTTATATTCACTTCCCTTCATAAAATTTGGGAAGTTCTGTACATTGACTCTCCTACCTACCTACCTTTATTATATGTATACAGTTAACTGTTTTAAAATAATTCAAATCATGTTAAAAGCTGATTACGGTAAATTTCTTTAAAAAAATCTCTAGAGTAAATGGAATATTCCAGAAAGCGGGTCAAAAGAAGACGAAAGAAAGTATTAAACTACAGTTTCATTCAAAACTATCATCTCAGATATATAAATCCTATACTCAAAAGATACTCACTTCCTTACCGAGCAATTCTCCTAACTTATGTTTCGATTACACTACACGAAATGTGTGCTCCATGAATGATATTCCAGTTGTGGTTTACAGGAAAAATTATCTTTTGTGATAAGCACAACCCGACCCATCAGCGAATTTCACAGTCTACACAAGAACAATTCAAGTTTTTAGAATTTATATTATTTTCAGGTGGAACAAACTTTAGCAATTATACTTCTAGGAAGACTAACTAATTAGTTTTCACTTGTTTGAAAATGAATTAAATATAGGTAATTAAATATAAAAAGATACAGATTATTCAGTGACAATCGCCATAAATGACCACAGACTATAATACCACTACAGTCACTACACAAGTACACAGTACCACACCACAAACCAAAGAGATGTGTAACTCAGGAGTTATCTTTTTTCAAATACATCTTTAGATCATTGATCTAAAGATGATTACGCTATAGTTCATTTTTAGATTTATTGAGGCACGATTGTAGGAGACTATACTTATTTTCCAATTACAGATCAAAGCGACTCAGTCGCGCACAATGCCGAATTATGCTTATGGTTAAATGGAACGTGAATTAGTTTTCAAATGCATCAGCAGAGTGCGCTAAGTTCAGTGTTGAAAAAAATAGATAGAATATAGATTCGAATTCTAAAATGAAATTGTATTCACATTTTGAATATGGAATATAAAAAACTCAATGTTTGTACCTTCATTCATACTTATATTTATTTTTTTAACACAGTTTGATTATTATTATTAACTTTGATTATTTCCAAAAAACTACGACGAAAGGAAAGCTTTAAATTTTTTTTCAACAATAAACAATATTACTAACGATATTATATAAATAAAATTTCGGTTAAGACCGAGTACTTGACCTGTAACTCTACAGATCCCACACCCGTACGCATAGACGGCAACACGGTCGACGCACGGACCATGTGAAATACCTGTGTTTCATGCGTCAGGTGACATCGATTGCGACGTCAAGGCACGCATTGCTGCCGCGTGGGCCAAATGGCGTGAGGTAACTGGTGTCGTTTGTGACCCTAAGATGCCGGTAAAGTTGAAGGGACAGGTCTATAAGACCATCATTGGGCCTGTCCTTTTATACGGCTGTGAAGCGTGGCCGGTGTTAGAGCGACACAAGCAAAAACTGCGTGTCACGGAGATGAATATGCTGCAGTGGATGTGTGGAGTGACGCGGAAGGACCGCGTTAGGAACTCCCGCATTCGCGGTAGTCTTCATGTCCGTGACATTGCGGATAAATTGCAGGAGTGTCGGCTCCGTTGGTATGGCCATGTTTTACGGCAACCGGATGCTTACGTGGGAAACAAATGTCTGGCCATGCCGCCTCCGCCGGGCCCCGGCAGAAGGGGTAGACCCAAAAAGTGCTGGCTTGACGTCGTAAAGGATGATATGCGTGCCAATGGGCTCACTACCAGGGATGCTGAAGATCGTGCGAAGTGAAGTAGAAAGAGTCGGAAAGCGGACCCCGGGCACCGAAACGAAAGTTTGGGTGGCAACCGGGACTAACGCTAGGATGATGATGATGAAAATTTCGGTCAATGCCAATTTAAAGAAAAAACACTTTTGACGACCTCGGTGGCGTAACGGATAACGCACTTCGGTACGCTTGCGGAGATCACGGGTTCGATTCCCGTCTCGCGTCTGGGTGTTTATGTATAATATGTATTTATTTACAAAAAAAAAAGTATATAAGTTGTATATCAGTTGTCTAGTACCCATAACACAAGTGCTATGCTACTTAGATTAGGACTAGATGGCGCTGTGTGAATTGTCACAAAATATTATATAATAATATAATATTTTGTGACAATTCACACAGCAAATTAACAAGTGTTTTTTCTTTAATATAATATAATATAATAATATTATATTATATTAAAGAAAAAACACTTGTTAATTTTCTGTCACTGAGTTTGTATTCGATTGCACGCATCACTTTTGAGAGTGCTCGATTGAGCGAAGCGTTGCTGTAGTTGAAACATCAACGTTGAGCATTATGTTGCATAATGCGCTCTAGTGCTGTAATTGGAAAACAAGGAACAGATGCAGGATTAACCGAATCAAAAAGAGACAAAACTATTTGAAAAGTTTGCGCATGCTTACGGAAATGGTCGGTTGAATTTAGTATGGGTACCGCCTAAGGGAATTATTTTTTCTATCATTTGTAATAAAGCGCAAAATAATTTTCACCTATATTAATGATTTGTTGACGGTTTTTTAAATTCGTCATACAAGCGTGGGATGCGCTTAGTTTGTTTACGTTTTGAGTTTTCTTTCTGACAATTTCCCGAGTTACTTAAAAATTATCGATTAAGTGAGTTTTTTAGTTCTAAAGAAAGTTTGCAAATAAATGTTTTTGTGATTATTAATGTTTTTGTTTTTGATGTAAATATAAAAATAAATTATATTTAAAAAATGTGCTAACATAGTGTGTAAATAATTGTATAATAGTCCGTATAACTTTTAATATGCCACCTAAACGAAAAATAAGTGCTGTGTAGTCACATTTTACAGAAAGACACTCAGAGACAGAGATGAAAAAGGCTTAGTGTATGTACTGTGCTCAAATATTGGCGCTACTGAGTGAAAATGTTTGTGACTTGGACAAACACCTGAAAAATAAGCATCTAACCGTACCTCTTGTCGTAGAAGGACAGATAGTTGCAGAAAATCAACAGCAAACTGCTGCGGATATAGTAGATTATCAAGCTAATGAGGTCAAGCTCAACGTAACGGGCTGTAGCACATAAGTGCTGCTAAGAGCATGGGAAATAGCGTCAATTAAATCGAATATAATGAAAGACTTTATTCAAAGTACTAAGACCGTACCTACTCGGCGCACCGAAATGTTGGATGAACAATTAATTGTTATGATTGCACGTGAATACCACCCGTTTAAATTAGTTGAAGATATCGAGGCCAAGAAGTTCATCAATACGTCGTGTCTTGGATATTCGCTACCTACACGAAAAACTCTAAGTGAGAGTTGGCTACCCAAACTGTACACAAAAACATTCGAGCGTGCTGACGCGAAAATTGAAGGTGTCGTTACGGTGATGGAAACTCAAGACGTAAAATATCTAATTTCAATTTGCACCAATTAAGTATTGATTAGAATAACTAGCTGCGCCCTGCGGTTTCTCCCGTGCGGATCTAGATGAAATGTAGCATATGTTTTTTCCAGGTCCTAAGCTACGTACTTACCAAATTTCAATGCAATTTTAGTAGTTTTGGCGTGAAAGAGTAACAAATATATTTCGCTTTAATATATATATTTCGTAAAAAAATCTATAATTATTCATTAAGAACATAGTAATTGTCAAGTCTAATCATTTCTTTTTCGTTCAAACACCAACTTGTTTTACCATTGTATTTATTATCTATATGTGCAGATCATACGCTTTGATTTACACATAAAGATACCCATCCAAACTACATCTTCAATCCATCTTGCTATAACTCAATCAGAGTTAGAAGATTTAAATATATCTTATGATACTGCATTGTAATTCACCGTTTTGTCTTACTGAGTTACTAAGGATTTAAAGATTTATAAGAGTGATTTATATCTTCTAAACATAAAGATTTATAAATCATTTTCTTCAAAAGATTTAAATCTCTCATGTCTACTCAATGCATACACAATAGTCTCTAGGTATTCACACATGGACATATAAAAAACTTTTTATAAATGTCCAATTTTCCATGTATATGTACCATGGAAGATGTATACACATTACACAATAGTCTGTTGATAAAAGGCAAATTAGTAGGCATGACACTTGATTCCTCCTACTTTATTCGAGTGTTTATTTTCATTTAAAAAAATCAATCAGTTACGTGGGCTCTTGATTAGCACTGGATAGGACCCCTGTTGTTAATCAGTTTAATTTTTTTTCTGCACCTTTTTAAAAATTAATAAATAAACTTGAGAAACATATTAAAAATATATAAATTAAATAAACAAAAATAATATGATAATCCTTGCGTCAGAGGCCATTCATAAAAGTAGCACAGTATCTTTATCAAAGACAAATTTATATGATCCCTATAAATTTTTTTTAACTTTCTTCTGGTTGCAATTTTTTTACTAGAAACCGTCTTTAAGAATGACTACGTGAAAATCACGCCGGAGCATCTTCTCATATACTGCAGATATACCAAAGAGGAATAAAAAATATACGTTCCCTTATTTCACTTTTTCGGACTGGACATCACTGAAGGCGCTACGTGCCATACTGCTCATGAAGCTCATACCACATTGGATATTCTGCATGAGCGATTTGTCATTTCACGTGCAGGTGATGTGAACTGGCCAGCGAGATCGTGCGATTTGACCCTGTTAGACTTTTTCTTGTGGGGTTTTTTGAAGTCATAGGGGTATGCGAATAAGCCACAAACTACAGCTGTCCTCAAAGCCAACATTAGCCATGCCATCGGTCAAATTCATGCGCCAGAGTCATGGAAAATTGGACATTTCGGATACGCTCCACCCAGAGAAGCCGTGGCGGACATTTAACCGATGTTGAAACTTGAAACCATAAAACCGATGTTATATTCCACACCTATTGGCATCAATAGGTCTTAAAAACGAATAAAAAAAATCGATGATATCTCACACACACTGTTTTATTTAAATTTAAAGAGGGGAAGCGCTTGAAGTAAGACCCGTTATTATCTATCTTACGCAATAATAATAAAAAAACGGTGCATCGAAATATTTATCGATTGCCGATTAAGGACCCACATAGTTAAGGGTGGAATAACCATGCCATCATTATGTGAAGTAATACACTGACATTCATGAACCGTGACGTCGAATCGAACTGTCATGTTTGATATGTCTAAAAAAATTAGTGGTGTTCCGATTCAATTATTTTAATCGATTATGTGATCGGAGGATAATCGATTAGGTTTGATTATTACATCGAAATAAAAATTGTTACAGCTTCTCCAGATTATAAAAAAAAAACAATGTAATCACTTATTTATTGAAAAAGAAACAATTTTATATTAAAAATCAAAGAAATAAATCAATTTCCAATCAGAGTCCTGTTAGCATTTAAAAAAATTATGTAATCGAGATGCTTTGGCAGCAAGCCTGCTGCCAACAGCCGTTCCTTCATAAATTTGTCAACTGACCTGCTTTGGAGAAAATTCTCTCTGAAGGAACGGAGGTAGCTGGGATGCACGAAGATTTTTAATGTAATTTGTACAGATAAGGGTTATTTGTTTTCATGCTTTTTCATTATTCAAAACGTACTAGAATAGAGAGAGAAGATGATAATATTTTTCTAAATTTTCGAAATTGAACTTTTTCTTATAAAGGCTGCAGATGATTTCAAGGCAATTGCCACATCTAAATACATTCAATTTCTTTTTAATTTTCAAATCATGTTCGTAATTTTTAATTAACATGTGAGGAAATAAGCTACATTTATCTACCTTCTCTCACCTTGCTGCAGGTAAGTATAGCAATCATAAAGATGGGTGCCAACTATAGTAAGGTACATAATAATTTAGGGCTGCCTGGAAGCTTTTAACGATAAGGCCGCCCATTGTATCACTGTAACTTATTCTAGTTTTCATTGTACATAGATTTAGTTGGTGAACAATAAAGTGTTTTTCATTCATTCATAATATAAAATACTGACGATTTTAGCTCACTACATGTAATTAACATGGGAAGTTAAAAATTATGAATAAATTAGTTGTTAATTAATTAAATAATTATTATGAATTGTAGCAGACTTATTATGGTGGCAGAGGTTGTTTTCATAAATTCATAATATTGATATCAGCCTATAAAAATTGTTTTATCTAATTAACAGATCAGGGCATATTTTCTAATCACGGATCTTAGACTATTACTAGTAACGGGGATTCCCTGTGTAGGTAGGGTTACCATAACTTAAATGGGTTTCTCCCAATAATCGATTATATGAAAGAAAATCAATCGCAATTGATTATCATGATAATCGATTACAGATAATTGATTCCGCACACCACTAAAAAAAATCATATTCGTGTACGTATACGGTATACGTAACGTACACTATACTTCATTTTTAGCCGGAATTTAGTACTGCTGAAGATAAAATGATTTATTTCTCTATTAAGTCGCAGTGTTCTGAATAATGTGTTAAGAAAGCATTGCGGTTATGCTATTAACCAGTATCGTTAATGAATGCGGTCATGACGCAACTCACCTGTTGCATCTCAGTACATTTTAGGAACAATCAAAAGAGAATCATCAAGTAAACGATGGTGAGGTGTGCACCGGCAGTGGCACAGACAGGTTGAGACATAGTGGCCAGGACCGGACGGCGTGAGCGATGGCGGTGGAAGGCGGGCGCCGCGAAGCGGTGACGGTGGTGTTGCTGTGCGTGGCATGGTATGCCGTAAGCTCTGCTAGCAACGTAGTGGGGAAGTTGGTGTTGACCGAGTTCCCGTTCCCCATGACCGTGACGATGGTGCAGCTGCTGTCGATTGTGGTGCTGAGCGCGCCTGCCTTCGCGCTGTGCGGCGTGCGCCGCGAGACGCAGTTTTCCCGCGACTACTACTGGCGCCTGCTGGTGCCTCTCGCCTTCGCCAAGTTTTTCACCACCGTGTTCTCGCAGGTTTCTATTTGGAAAGTGCCCATATCATATGCACACACAGGTTGGTTCTATTTTATCACTGTTGATAAATATGCAAGTTACCTATCACAATATCATTGAAGACTGTTAGGCACATGGGCGATCCCTGTACTAAGACCAGACAGTGATTTAGAACAATTTAAATTATCACTAAAGAATAGAGCACCTATTGGTTTGGCTATCTAACTGGTCACTTTCCAATATTGCTTATAAGTATTAATTAGACGTTGCCCATTTTAAACATATGCTCCATAATAATCATGACCTTTAATTCAAATCTCAGTTTAACCTTAAGTAAGACAGGGCAGACCCTGTGGGTCCAATTACGTTCGCCCATGTACGCCCATCCAACAGGCCAGTGCTGGTCCACAACAAACACCTGTGATGTTTTCTATGTCCTAGATCACAGGTAACCAGACATTTTTTCTCATAGACCACTTTCAAAATTTAGCTAGTTCCAGTGGACCACCTGCAGTTACATTTCTACCATATTCCCAAAACTTGACATTGGATTTAAGATCCATGGTGGTATTTCCATCATCACAATATTTTCAAATCTGATTTTGAAGTCATCACGCAGAGCAATTAAATGTTGAACGTATGTCTGAATTTCCTCATCAAGGCATTCTACCTGTAACAAGTTTGAAAACTGGGAAAATTCACCCCAATATTTTGCTTCATAAATTACAATTTTCCAAGAAAAGCTGAAATTACACCCTTTGTTTTTATTAATTAAAGCTGTCCCCTTGTAATTATAAGTTAATGTCATTAAATTTTTTGGACAAATCTGTCAATACTACTTTCTAATTGATCAGATTTTCTTTTAAATCTGGATCTTTACTTTTCAGTTACTCTAGAACTGATTCAAAGTGAGTAAAATCTTGTTAAACATGCACCTTTCAACAACCAGTGTACTTCAGTATGTAAGAACAATTGTTGGCAAGTCTCGACATGTACTTACAGTACATGTCCATATTCATATGGAATATGCAAGTGTTTACAAGTAACAGTTGCTGAGCTTCTTAAAATATTATCTGCCTACATTGATAGGTGAAGTCAAGCCAATATTTTAGTTCTTCACTATTGAAAGTAAATAAAATTTTATGGACCCTTGATTACGAATTGGGAACCCCCATTTTTTTGTCACACCAACATAGACCCCCCTCGAGTCTCCCGTGGACCCCTGGGGGTCCACCTGGACCACTTTGGGAACTAAGGCACTAGATGAAGAATTAAAGTGAAATGAAGTAAAATTGTGAAAGATATACCAGCAAATGGTCATACCATACCACCAGGTGCTTTATGAAGATGATTAATAAGCAAATAAATTATGAAACAGGTTAACATTTATATTAAAATGAAATTCGTGTAATATGCACTTTAAAAATGGAACAGTGAAGGCGACAACGCCACTGTGGACGGCGGGGCTGGCGCGGGTGCTCTTCGGCGAGCGCCAGCCGTGGGGCGTGTGCGGCGCTTTGGTCGTGATTGCAGGCGGCGTGGCAGTCGCTTCCGCCACCGAGCTGCATTTCGACACTGTGGGCCTGTGCGCGGCACTGGCGGCCGCGGCGCTGCTCTCATTGCAGCACCTCTACTCGAAGCGCGTGATGCGCGACACGGGCGTCCACCACTTGCGGTTGCTGCAGGTGTTGGGCCGGCTGGCACTCGTGCTTTTCGCGCCAGTGTGGGTGTGGCGGGACGCGCCCGCCCTGTGGGCTGGGGCGGCGCCTGCGCTAGATGCTCCAGTGGCCGCTATGCTGGCACTAGACGGGGTCCTGGCGTGGCTGCAGGCGGTGGTGGCGTTCAGCGTGCTGTCGCGCGTGTCTCCGTTGGCGTATGCGGTGGCATCGGCGGCCAAGCGCGCCGTGGTCGTGGCGGCCTCGCTGCTGCTGTTGCGCAACCCCGCCTCGCCGCTCAACGTGGCGGGAATGGCGCTTGCGGGACTCGGCGTGCTTGCTTACAACCGCGCTAAGCTGCACGCGCGCACCTCATCGTCCGCCTCGCGGCCTCTCCTACCCGTATGACGGGCCCCTTCCTGGCTATGCGCCCTCTGCTTTCATATTCCATGGGAGATAACGATTCACACGCCTAGAAATACATTGCATTATAACTGTGTTTGACAGGGTTCAATCAAATTAATATAATCAATAAAATGAAATATGTATGTTGTGAACTTTGTTGCCTACGCACACTATGTATCACCGCTGAAAGCGACCAAGACATCAAGGGTTATGAAAAATATTTAAAACCATTAAAACATATTTGTGCTTGTGAATGACTACTGAGAATAGTGAAAGCTTGAAATATTAACATGGACTAGTGAGACGAGATGTACAATATGAAGTGATTCCGAGACAGACGCCAGACGTCTTAGCCTTGGCGTTGAGGTCGTCCAAATTATTTATTAATAGATCATTTTATATTACAGTATTGCTGTATAAATAACTTTTAGGTTGAATTTGTAAATAAACTATTTTGATGTGAATATTATTAAACATTTTGTTTTACATGAGTTCATTTAATTCATCTCTCTTCTTTTTGGGCTTGGGGCCCTACCACGTAGCTAGGGTGGGTTGTTTTGTCGCCTTTTACGACAGGTCGACCCCGGCCGCAGAGGTCAGTATTCTTTCTCCGCCTCTGCACGGATAAAAATAATTGGCTACCGGTTGCAAGAAATACGAACGATTAAGTATTATTTCGTTTAAAGTTTAGTCGAACCTTAAATTTAAAAAAAATGATCATAAAATAAAAATTAAAAATACGCTCAAGATAAAAAAAATATGTAGTTTTATTTAGAGATGGGTAACACTGCGCCACGTAGCGCAATTGCGCCAACTCACTTCACTGCGCTGAATCACTTCTGCACTTCTTCAAAATGAGTTGGCGCACAGCGCAGGATCGGGAAATTCGAATTTAATTGTTATAAACTACAACTCCGTGAAATGTAAATGGAGTTTTATCTAGGTAATCTTTATTTTCTAGATTTCGCTTTACTTACTGGCCACAAGGTTTTATTTTGACAGAGACAGCTGTGTGTAAAACAAAGCAAATGACGGAATACGTTTACGTTCGAAAATAAAAACAAATGAACTGTACTGTAGTCGATTCTGTGGAGAGTAGTTGAAAGAAAAGTATGGTTAATTTATTTTAATTTGTTATTAAGTGTGTTTTATAGTGTACAAAAGTGTTGTTATTTTGTATTCTCAAGTGCAGTGATGTAACAAAGATAAAAATTCATTGAAATACCTAAATTTTGGACATGCCTTGAGTGTCAAGCGACTTGCCATGCAAACCTGCTTCTCCGGATGAGTACTCTCCATAGGATCCAAAATCTTGACTGAGAAATAAATATTACCATAATATAATATAACCATTAATTTATTTTGTGACAAGATATTATATTACAAATAAAATATGCACACACAGTTACATAACTCAACTTTTAATTGAAATGAAATTAAAAAATCCTTTATTTTCTCCCAAAACATTACAAGACAGTACGAGTACATATAAAAGTGCAACAGGAAGAAAGTGTATTATAAAAGTACTATCAGTAGCTCATTGAAGTAGAGGGAAACAGGAGACCAAACTGAGCTGAAGCCCGTCCTATGGATCTCCTGGCCTCTTCTTTCTTTCCGTTGACATAAGGAGAGCCAGTAAAAAAACAAAACAATTGTGTAATTGTGGGGGTGCGTGCGAAATAACAGGGCAAATTTAACACTTATCATTTTAATATTGCTTTTACATATAAAAAAAGTTTTTACTACCTCTAAAAGGTATCATTCAAATTATAGTTTAAAAATACCACGTTAGATATCTTGTTTGCTGATTGATTTCCTCATTTTTCATTCTTAATTTGGTCAACATGTGAAAATATTCTTTCACATGGTACTGATGTAGCCATGATAATATACAATTGGTAAGCATCAAAATGTTATCACTATGGCACCGTTACCGAGTATCTAATATCTATCACTTTAACCGACAACTAATTTTGGCAAATCGCACAATCGAATCGATGCCAGAAATAACATTGCAGGCATCGGATGCGGTTTAATAATTAACGATGCCCATCGACGACAAAAAACGAAAACGCCCATCTCTGGTCATCATGCCCGATATTATTAATTCTTTCACTCACTCGATCTCGATAAGTGAACAAGGCTCATTGTTCACGTAGTTTGCGCGCTGTTTATGTCACTGTTTATGTCATGTTGCTCACTCTGCGCTTTCATTTTGTTGCGCCATGGCGCAATTTTGAGTTAACTCAATGAGCCGGCGCAGTTAACTGCGCCTGTGTTATTGAGTTAACGCAAGGATTTTCGCTGAGTTACCCATGTCTAGTTTTATTGAATGAAAAATAATTAAATTACTGCTCCACGATCATCTTTAAGCGACCACTCCATAAAAAAATAATAACTCGTTAACATTCAAATGTCAATCTATTTCCTATTATAATAGTTTATATTCATAATTGTATATGGTTTCGATTTACTTTTTGGATGAGCTGAAGATGTGTTTATTATAAGAAGACCTTCAAAAACGTCCTGTTTTTGTATGTGGTTTGTATTTTGCATCGTGGTGTCTGACGCTTTGTCAGAACGTATCGGAAACGCGAATGAGCAAGGTTGCTGGCGGATGCGGACAGAGCGTACAGTACACTGTACAGTAGGTCAGTGCGCCGCGTGAAGCCGTCGAAGTTCATTGCAACGTCAAGGCACGCGTTGCTATCCTGCCTTTTTATACGCGACTGTACCTAAAGCGACAGTGTCGCCAGCCGCCGCCAATTTAATGACATTATTCTACTTCAATCGGCACTGACATGGGGCGTTATTTTACCCACGATCTGGCAGCAATCGGCAGCACTGAGCGACACAAGCAATGTCGCCGAGTCGTGTGTTGTATTTTATTGATTTATATACCTATATTATATGACCGATTAATAATGGTTATATTTGAACACCACGACAGGACGAAATATAAGTGGAACACTCACCAAATGCTCCTATATCTCTGATCCCTTTCTCAGTGGGTGCTTACGGTTGCTCGGTTGCTCCTCTCCTTCCTGTAATGTTAAAGTTCCTATTAGCCTTGCGCCACCAAGTATTCCAGGAACCCAGTAACTATAGATATAAGGTATTATCTTACATTCATATTATCATATTATTCATTAAAATACCTCCAATTTCTTATTAATGTTATGATTATTATAATATGTATATTGGTATTTGCGAGGTTCTCAAGGTTTTATACGCTGGTTATAGGCGTTTTAGGGGTCTTAATCTTTGGCCTTTTAATTGCCCTCTTATACGCTGGTTATAGGCGTTTTAGGGTCTTCATCTTTGGCCTTTTAATTGCCCTCTTATACGCTGGGTAGAGGCGCATTTTAGGGTCATATTCTTTGGCCATCCTTGGCCAGGAGGCCGACCTCGGGAATCATCCTACCTATTTAGACGTATAAGACCCTACCTATGTAAATGCTACGGAGACCCTACCTATGTAAGTACTAACGAGATCCTATCTATGTAATTACTACTGAGACCCTACCTACGTGAGTACTATTGAGATCCTACCTACGTAAATGTTCTACTTTGTAAGATCGGTGAGCTCACCCCAACGAAAATCAATGCCGGCACATTATTGGTATTAGAAATAGAAATAATTTTATTTTAGTAAAATACACACATACGCACACACAATATTTAAAAACTACTAAAAAGAAGTGTATGTCCTAAAAAGGGTCTAGCTCAGCATGTATGTTAGTCTATACTGACTAACGCTGATCTTCCGCTAAACCCAAAAGTGAAGTCACGACAGTATTCTGAACAAATTAACTTTAAGACAACACGTGTTCTTATTTGCTACTGAGTTTAGAACATAACTTAGCCTAGAATACTTAGCTGGCACAGAAGCGCTCTCACTGTGGCAGCAGACACGTGGCTGACTGCGACAAGGGCACGTTATTCACTATTTAAGACTTCACTAAGATTTCACTGCAGAGTACTTTCAGCACTTAGCTGTTCCTTACGACTGGTAAAATAATGGCGGCGAACGCCCTTTTATAAACCTGGCCAGCCATAAAGCCAGTTATCGCAGATGTCGCTAGTTAATTAAGACAAGTATTGCTCAGTTATTGAAACAAGTGTTGCTAGTTATTATTTACGTATTTATATACAAAGGACATTGCGACAAGCAAGGACACCAAAGCTAAGAACTTCCGCATTCACGGTTGCCTTCATGTCCTTGTGTTGCGGAAGAACTGGAACCTAGCCACGGCGCCTCCTGGTAAGAGGGATGGAGATGGACCCAAGAAGTGGTGCATGACATCCTAAAGCCATGTATTCACTAGAGGACAAAGTCGCTCGACTTATCGCGAGCAGTTGCGGGTCATTTACGTGCGACTGTCCGGCGACAGTGTCGGCCGGCATTTCACTCGCCCACATTCACATTTCACATACCGGAATTGTGATCGAGATGTCGACCGAGGAAGTAGTGTTGTTAGATGCGGCTCGCATAATTATTCGGAAAAGCATTTCAAAACGTAAAAAAGGTGGTGGGTTCGGGAATATTTGCAACAAAGGAAAAGTTCATTCATTAGGCTTAGTTAGTAGTATTCGAATGTGTGATGGCTCATTCGAAAATTTTAGAAGAATGTCTACAACCGATTTTGAAATACTTTTAAATATGATTGGGCCGTCAATAACCAAGCAAGATATAACATTTCGGAATGCTATCGAGCCTCAATCAGACTTGCGATAACACTTGACTTAAGAAATTACTGCCAAGGATGCGGAAGACGGTGCGAAGTGGAGAATATAAATTCAGAAAGTAGACATTGGGCCCCAAAACAAACGTTTGGATTGCAACCGGTGTTTAGGCACAAGAATGGAATTTCTTTAGTGAAACTCAATGTTTTTGCCGATTTTGTATAATTTCTAAATTATTACAGTAAGCAGTAACGAACCGTGCTAATCTTAGTTCGGAAGAAGAATAATAAAAAAAATACCGTCATTTTAGTTATAAATTGTCAACGAACAATAATAATTTTAATTGTGCCCCTTTAGGAATGTTATGAGCAAATAATATTTGTATGTGTTTAGATGGTGCTACTTTGAGTAGGCGCTTTGACAATATTATAAGAAAGTGAGTTTGTTTATTACGCTCACGCCTAAACCGCTGAACTAATTTTGATAAATTTCGGTACAGTCATAGATTGGACCTTGGAGAAAGACACAGACTACTTTTTTGTTTATAATTCATATACCAGAACAACGTTTGCCGGGACAACTAGTATATAACAATTATTTCAAAACAGTTTTAGGCTTAGTTTTATAATTGAAGGGTTGTAATTCTAAAGGGTCAAGTGCCAATTTTATGTTTTAGAGATATAAAAAAAGGTTGTGCGAAAGTGCGTTGGTCTTAGACCGCGCCACAACTTCATCTGTGTACGAGTGAAAAATTAAAAGAGATAGGCATCTGGATCCATTTGAATATTATTAGGCTTGGTACATCGATCGTATTTTTGTAATAATATTGATTTTATTTTTTTGGCACTTAGATCCTTTAGAATTATAACCCTTCAATTATCAATATAATTGTCAGTTTTGCTAATAAATATGGTGATTGTCTTCTTTCTAAAAACTTCACAAGTTTTATTTCCGAGGAATAACCTCATTTCAGAGCTCCCCAACAGCATGTGGGACTCTGTGAGTACCCACCAAAAATAGGCCGTTGTTTTATCGCCTCGCGTCTAGACCGACCGAGCGGCCGCCGGCCAGTTGTAGACGCTCGTTTTGTAAATCCAGGATTGAGGATGGCACACGGAACAGCACTCATCACAACAGCACAGCTGTCATCCACGACCGGTGTGCGACGAGCGAACGGCGACCACCGTGTCCTCTTCGTCTTTAGTTATTACTCAGCATAACCTTCATTTGGAATACCATGATGGCTTGTTCTGCTCAAGTGATCAAGAAAATAAATGTCATATATTAAATTATATAATTTATTTAACTTAACCAAATATTTTACTTTATTCGCACATAAAAAAAACACTTGTTAACTCATTCATCACAGTGACACACTCAGTCAGTCAGTCGGGCGTCGGTAGGGTGCGCTCGGCCCGAGTAGAGTCCTGGCGGAAGTGGACCGCGAGGCGCGTTTATAGCTCGTCGTGCTCGTCGGCGGAGGCCTCCGGGGCCGCTTCCGTGTCTGCGTCCGCCTCGAGCTCCTCCTCGTCGTCGTCGGGCAGCGCGTCTGCCGGGATGCCGAGCGAGCGCTGCAGCATCGTCTCCACGGTGTCGGCGAAGTCCACCGCCTGGCCCTCTTGCAGCATGTAGCCGGAGCGCAACGCCGCTGTGCGGTACAGCGTATTGGCTACGGCGATAGCCTCCTTGTCCTCGGGGTCCTCCTGTACGCGGCGCAGGAGCTCCGCGATGACGGGGTGCTTGGGGTTGATCTCCAGCATCTTCTTCTGTGTGAGGTGGTGCCGGCGCTGCGCGTCGTCCGCCTTCTGGTGCGCGTTAGACAAGGCCAGCCGTTCCATGTTGCCGGTCCAGCCGAAGGTGGTGGCGGCCAGCGCCGCCGGAGAGCGCGACAGGCGCCTCGACACCGTGCACCGGGTGATCCAGTCTCCCAGCTTCTGCCCGAGCCAGTTAGTCAGCGGTTCGTACTGCTTCTTATATGCTTCCAGCCGCTCCTTCTGCTGCTCACCTACCGACACAACAATGCATAGCAGCGTTAGTGGCTTATAGCTGTTTTGTTACGATTCAATACAATACACAGTAAGTACATGCAAATTAGGTCCACAACATTTTTTGTGTAATCTCGTGTGGCACCACATCGACTTTTTTTGAAGTGAAAACATCAAACATCTTTAGCATCTTGATGAAATGGAAAAGTGACAGTATTTTTTTTTGCTCCAGTAATACCTTTTAATAATGTTTTAAGGATTATTCTTTAATGTAATTTTTAAATGATTGCATTGCCTTACTTATAAACATCTACTGGAATTACACCTTTATTACAATGAAATACAGTTGTTGTTTTTTCTTTTTTCTTTATAAAGAAACCTACTTTGGGGAATGATTTAACATAATTTTGAAACAGTTTGTGGAAAAATTTGAAATTCGTAAACTTTAATACTAATGTCACCCCAAAATTTCGAGCAGATTGTAGCTCATAGGTTAGGTCTCGGGTTTTGGATAGGTCCAGATTCAAATCCTGACTTGCATAACTCCAAAAACTTTTCCTTTTCTGTTTAAGTTTATAATTTAATATAAATTTAGAATAAATTTTTGGATATATTTGTAAACATCAAACTTAATATCTTGGATAATTTCAACAGGTAAATTAGAGCAGATTCTAGGTCTTAGACTTGTTCTTATTGGTACGAGTATCGCGTCTGCCTGAGTTTGAATTCTGACTCATAGGTTAGGTCTCGGGTTTTGGATAGGTCCAGACATTTTACTTTTTTATATTGAAGTTTACATTTTTCAAGGTTTCACTTCTATCATGTGTGAACTGAACACGTTTTGTGAATATATATATTTTTTTATTGCGTAGGACAGCAGACAGGCTGACAGCCCGCTTAGAATTTAACAGTTACCGTCGCCTATAGGTGTTTGCAACGCCAGTGGCATCGCAAACACGCTGCTGTTCCATAAGGGTACAGGAACTTGGGTCACTAATGCCGGAACACAAGGTTATTATGGCGGCAAACTTAAGACCAAAGGTGGTCGCCATCTAGACGGGCTTGAGGCCCTACCACGTAGCTAGGTTGGGTTGTTTTGTCGCCTTTTACGACAGGCCGACCCCGGCCACAGATGTTAGTATTCTTTCTCCGCCCCTGTACGGATAAATATATTCACTTCATTGAACAAATTTCTAGACGAAACCTTTTGTATTGCCGACGAACAGCAGAGAGGCTAACGGCCCACTTAACAGTAAGCAGTTACCGTCACCTATGGACGTTAGCAACACTAAGGTTAGGAACCTGAGTCACTAATGCCGGAACACAACACAAATTTATTATGTCGGCATACTTATAGACCAAGGGTGGTTATCATCCAGACGGGCCTGGGTCCACGTGGCAAGGTTGGTAGCATAGGTTTTGTTCCCTTTTGCGAGAGGACGACCGGCTGTGAGGGTTAGTATTCTTACTCCGCCCCTGCATGGAGAAACAACTTTTTTATGTATCCAGCCCTTTCAGAGTTTCAAATGGTTTTGTGTGCAATGTTTAGCTTCTGCACAATTGAAACAGTGCATACTTTAAAAAAAATACACAATTAAAGGGCAACCTAGTTAAAATAAGCCTGCCTCTAGCTTAGTCCCTCATCAAGACAGAAAAGGTTGTGTGCACGATGTGGGTCCCATCACCGGCCGGACCCATTTTGTCGTGTTGTGACGGTGTATATATAGCGAGCTAGAGAAACGGACTCACTCTCTTCCAGGTCGAAGATCTCCTTGGCGATGTTCTGGAACTTCTTGCCGTCGTACTCGGGCAGCGAGGACAGACAGTACTCGTCCACGGCCTCCGTCAGGTAGAGCACCTCGTAGCCGCGTCTCACGAGCCGCTCGGCAAATGGCGACTTCTCCACCTGCAAGGGAACAGACGGGTGAGAGGCCAGGGTCTGGCGCTTGGTATTGAGAAGGGCGAGGACGAGGCACGTACCTCAGCGCGGCTGGTGCCTGCGATGTAGTAAATGTGGTGCTGATTGGGCTTCATGCGCGCCACGTAGTCGGCGAGGAAGGTCATCTCTTCGGAGCGCGACGAGTGGAAGCGCAACAGCTTAGCGAGGCGCGACCGGTTGCTGGGATCCTCGATGACACCTAACTTCACGTTGGTGGAGTACTCCTTCCAGAAGTGCACGTATTCGTCGTCGGGGATCTTCTTGAGCATATCGAGCGCCTTGCGCACAAGCTTCTTCTTGATGATTTTGATGAGCTTGTGTTGCTGGAGCGTCTCGCGGCTCACGTTCAGCGGCAGATCGTCGCTGTCCACGATGCCCTGGATGAAGGCCAGATAGTTGGGCATCAGCTCGTTGAACTCGTCGGTGATGAAGACTCGGCGCACGTACAGCTTGATGTGGTCGGTCTTGGTCCCGTAGCGGTTGAAGCTGTCGGTGGGCTGCACGCGCGGCACGAACAGCAGCGCGCGGAAGGTGACTTCGCCCTCGGCCACGAAGTGCGCCTTGGCCAGCGGCGGCGACGAGTCCTTCGTCAGGCTCTTGTAGAACTGCGCGTACTCCTCCTCGGCCACCTCGCTCGGCTTGCGCGTCCAGATCGGCTTGTTGTCGTTCATCAGCTCCCAGTCCCAGACGGTCTTCTCAGTCTTTTTCGGCGTCTGCGGCTTATCATCGGCGTCCTCGACGCGAGCGTCATCCTCGTCCGTTTCGTCGGCCTTATCCTCGGTCTGCTCGTCGGCGGGCTCCTCGACGGTCTCAGTGTGTGAGGCCCACAGGTAGATTGGGAAGTTTATAAACTGCGAGTATTTCTTAACAAGAGACCTGATCGTGTCCGGCTGCAGGTAGTCGGCTGCTTCCTCTTTCAGGTGTAGCCTGTCCACATACATATTTGTCAATTAGGCCTAGAATACTAGTATGTCTAGAAATAAACTATTACAAAGGCCAAGTGGTCAATGCCAGGTGCATACCATAAACGCATAACAAGTCTTGTCGAATTGAAAAGGAAAGTGAGACTACTGTGGGGGGCACAACATGTTCTCTCCTTCCACTCTGCTCTATTAGCTGTTGAGAAACGAAAGAAAGAAAACGAGTCGGTGTTGATAAACCACTCACTGGGGATAACTGATTTAATTTTATTTCTTCTTATAAGAAAATAGTTGAATTGCGTGTTGTGGTTTATGCTGTTGTACATAATTAATCAAATGTTGATCCCTTTTTTGGAAAAATGTATTCACTATGGTGATATTGAATGCCAAAGCAGCTTGTAATAATTCTTCCCCTTCTTCATATCTATTCCCAAATCCCAGTCTCCCATGACCTCTTTCATATTGCCCATTCATTCTTCCCACATGTCCATTAAAATCACCACCCATATATACATCTTCCTTATCTGCTATGTTGATCATGGCTGTATCAAAATCCCCCAAAATCTTTCTTTTACTCTGTGGTCACATCCAGCCTGCGGGGCATAAACACTCGCTAGGTTTAACGCACAGTCGCCCACCAATAATTTTACCACTATCAGTCTATCATTTACCCTCTTAACATCCATCACATGTTTTTTCAATTCATTGTCTAATACTACATTCCACACCGTTCCTCTTACCATCGCTTCCACAATAGTAAAACTTATATCCCACCCCAATCTCTCAACTCCTCCATTTCGTCTCTTGCAAGCAAGCTATGTTTATTCATCTCCTTTCTAATATAACACCTTTGCTATCTCTCATCGTACATACATTCCAACTTGCTAGTCTCATTTTCAATAATTGAAAATAGAAATTGAAAGGTGCTCACGTGATGTGGGTGCCCCGCTTGAGCGTGTCTCCGCGCGGATCCTCCGCCACGCTGAACGCGTTGGCATCCGACTCCCAGATGTGCTGCTTGTCATCGTTGTGCTTCGAGGCCACCGTCACCTTGTCGGCTACCAGGAAGGCCGAATAGAACCCCACGCCGAACTGGCCGATCATGTCGTTCATCTCCTGCGACTCACTCTGAAACCATTCGAAAGCCGTTAGGTGCGCGCCAGGTCGATCGGGCGTTCGCGCTGCGCTCTAACAACTCACCTTCTCAACGTCCTGCATTTTGGACAGGAAGTCGGCGGTGCCGGACTTGGCGATGGTGCCGAGATTGTTAACCAGCTCGTGACGCGTCATCCCCACCCCAGAGTCGATGATGTGCAGCAGCCGCTTTTCAGGCTCAGCCTTGATGCGGATGCTGAGGTCGGCATTGGCGTCGAGCACCTCGCGGTCTGTCAGCGACAGCAGCCGAATCTTGTCTAGCGCATCCGACCCGTTGGATATCAACTCACGAAGGAAGATCTGAAAAATACGTATTTACGCATCTAAAACACTTCCTGTCGCACAGTACAACACGAATAACAAGCAATTATAAAGTTATGTGGCATGATTCCTAGGCAGTAGGGCTCCAAGTGGGTCTGGATGGCAACCACGCAGAGTCCAGTCCCACTACATGGACCACAGCGTGTTAACAGTGCTCATGGTGTCGCTAATATTTATACCCGCGATAGTTGCTTACTATAAAGTGAGACATCAGCGTGCCTCTTGTTTGAAACTAGTGTCCGACCGAAACCGAATATTCGGCCGTGGGTTCAGTTTCGGCCGAAACCGAAACTCACGTGGTCAAGTATAAAATTCCTTAAAATACTGAAATTTGGTGCATTTTACCCATTATTATTTAAAATTAGGGCATGAAATGGAAACACAGTATATTAATTTTGTTGTAATCATTTATTTAGTATATTATAAAAAAATATGAATAATATTTTTATTATTTTTTCAAAATAAGTTCTCATAGCAAAATGGTTATCAGTTATCAATAATCAAATCACTAATTGTTACTGTTTCATTAAATACTAAGTATTGGTATTTTGAAATCTTATTAATACTTTGGTTTGTATTTGTACTTAGAAGAATCATCAATCTCTTTTAGGTATACCTCTTATATAAAAATAATAATTACTAAAATTATAATTACACTCATAGTTCCAGTCTCAACAAAGATAATCAAATCGCACATTTAGAATTAACAAAGATACCTAGATCACAATTAGTAGGACAGTCATACTTACATTTATTTAGTGTAGTAAATGTAAGTAACTCACTACTAAACTACATTAAACATTTAAATTGAAAACAGTTATAAAATCAAATAAAAAAAACTTCTAAATATCTTATATTTAGGGTTACTTCTTTGGTTTTTCGTATTATTAATATTCATAATTAAATTCTTATATTGTACGCCAAGAAAAGCAGTTTGTCTCCGTTTCCGCCACGTAAATTATTGTGACGATCTGAGTATATTTGATAGAAATCAGTTTCGGTTCCGGCAAAAGTTTCGGCCAATTTTGGCCGAAACCGAAACTGCCGCCGAAACTTGGCCAAAACCGAACTTTCGGTCGGATACTATTTGAAACCAACAAAAAATATATATAACCAAGATATAGCTTTATTGGTAATGAATGTGCCTTGTTAAATTATGATATGCCTTAACAGTTCTTCTTTTTTTTTAGCTAAGTCCATTAATATATGTTGCACATGAAATAGAATTATTAGTATACGCACCTCCTTGTTTCTGTAAAGGGAGTTGATGATGAGCTTCATCATGCGGTTGACTTCCGTCTGGAATGTGTAGTTCTGTGCGCGCTCTTTGAGCTCGCGCATCTGCGACACGCTGAGGCCATCGGGCGAGATCGCCTCCTCCTCGCGCGCCACTACCTCCGCATCTGAAAACGCACTGTATCTAAAGGCAGCCGTCACTATGATGCGCTCCCATGGAAACGCCCTACTCTAACGTTGCATCGATCACGCCATGAATACGGCACCCAATATCGGCGTGGCAGCATGTCGACGGACAGCGGCAGTGAACGTGGCACGGCGCGAGTTCCGGTTAAGGCCCAGAGCTCCGTAGTTGCCAATGCCACAAGCCCTTTGCTACACCCGAGATCCTTCAAACTGCGTTTTGCACCACACAGAGAGCCGGGCCGCTCGTACATCTCGCCTACCAAGCCGCTAGCATTACGTTAGTGACCTTTTTGATATTATGTTACCGCATAGTAGTGATGTGATCTATTTAGATCTGAAACTGCATGCTTTTCAAAGACCGATGACAATGCGATAATCTGTATAGTTGGTATCATTATCCTTACCAGGATTTTCAGGACGAATGAATTTTCGGACTGGTTCTCGTCTGATCAACGAAGTTAAGCACCGACGGGCGCCGTCAGTACTTGGATGGGTGACCACCTGGAAACACCGCATGACGGTGGCTTTTTGGTCTTTTTTACACGCTATATATTAATTTGACCTGTATGTAACGGAATTTATAGATTTTTCGGAGATAGACTCGATTTTTACAAACAAGATTTGAACACTCAATAAAATTCAAAATTTTGCGAATCGCTATCTAGAGTTTAATTAATAACACTGCCAGAAAAGGCCAGGCGTAAATTAATAAAAACATTTACCGATTGGGAACTGACAACAAATAGATTATATTAACACACTTTTATTTTATAGTTAATAAAACTAAATAGTCAATAATAAATTTAATTAAAAAAAAAACTAAAAACATGCTTTTATAGAAAATCAAACTATAAGGAAAGAAATAATTTTCAATAAATTTAAATTAAGCATAGTGATTAACAAAAAAAATAATTTTATTATAAAAAAAGTGTGGGGTGCTTTTTAAGATATTTTCAAAATGACTACTTCTACCAATATTCTTTTAAGTGGAAACTTTACTGATTTGTTAATTTTTATATATTATATAATCTTTACATTGTGATTTATCGTAATTGTATGTTTCCCAAATAAATAAAAATAAAATATCTGTCAGTAAAATATTTATAACAATTGACAAAAAGCACCCCACGCTTTTTTAAAATTAAAAAAAAATTAAATTTTTTGTTAATCACACTGTCCTTAATTTAAATTGATTGAAAATTATTTTTTTCCTTTTAGTTTGATTTTCTATAAAAGCGTGTTTTTTAGTTTTTTTTTTACTTTTGATTTCAAAAGATTGTTTTAATGGTAAATAAGTTGTGAAGGAAGCAAGAAAATATTAAGGTATAATGTATTTGTGTATATTGCAGCGGCAACAGTAACTGGCAAGTTCTACACCCGCATTGAACCGACCCAGGTGGGTAAAGAGAGTGAGGAGAGGGCGCTTCATATCATCCAGAACAAATTTGAGCAAGGACCCCGAGAGAAGTACTCCTCACCAGCCACGTCAGCACATGAGTGAGTAGATGGAACTATTTCACAGTAGTAACACCTATTGAATATAACATTGTTATTATAAATCTAATCTAATGTTATCTAAGCAGTAACTTGTATGTAAAGTAAAATATTTCAAAGTACAAACTATGAATAGACATGACATTAAAAAAGTGTTAACTGAATGGCCTCCTATTTATCTCTGAACTATAATGAAACAGAATTTCTTATTAAAATACTTTAAATTTGAAAAACGAAGTAGTAAACTTCCTACTATTGTATTACAATCTGTAATAAGGTAATTTTTAATCATGCAAGGCATTTTCTTTATTTTATTTATTGCACAAATCCTTTCACACAAACATAAACGCACGTGCCTGCTTCCACCTCTACAAAAACACACACACACACACAGATGCACGCACGCACCCCCACAATTACACAATTGTTTTGTTTTTTTTACTGGCTCTCCTTGTCAATGGAAAGAGAGAAGAGGCCAGGAGATCCATAGGACGGACTTCTGCTCAGTTTGGACTCCTGTCTCCCTCTACTTCATTGAGCTACTGATAGTACTTTTATAATACACTTTCTACCTGTTGCACTTTTATATGTACTGTCTTGTAATGTTTTGGGAGAAAATAAAGGATTTTTCATTTCATAAACAGGTATGGCTGGTGGTGGGAGGCTCTGCGTAACATGGAGCCGTGTGCACGCGGTGACCGGCGCTTACATCGACCTATTCGAGACTCAGCTTGGCTCAAAATGCAAGCGCGTCTGCAAGCACCCTAGTATTATTCATTATATAAGTGTATTATGAAAAATTATTCTTTAAATATCTAATATTTCTTTTCTATTAAATGAGGGATGTCAAATATCTACCAGTGTGGTTTTATTTTATAGATTCTTATTATTACATGTCTGAAATTGGAATGTTTCTTTAAATTATAATATGTATGTATTATATAATAATGAAAAAAATTGAATAATTATACAAATGGCAAAGGAAGGAAAGGCCTATTACGTTTTTGATTTATCCATTATTTGAGCCAATATGAATAAATAAGACTAGACAAGTAAGACATGAAATACTCAATTTATACCAACTTATTCTTGTACCTTCTTGGTTCAAAAAGTAAGAGTGTGAAATAAAATATTCACACATTGCAACCTTTTCAACTACAACATTGCTGTCCATGGACAGCCAAAACCTGCCATTTTAGATGAAGTAAAATACAAATAAATAAAATTTGAGGGTCTGTTTGTAATATTAAAATAACCGCTTTTTACTAAGTGCATTCGGACATATACCAAAACAACATTTTTTACAATTTTTGTCTGTCTGTTTGTTCCGCCTAATCTCTGAAGACTGCACCGATTTTGACGGGACTTTCACTGGCAGATAGCTGACGTAACAAGGAGTAACTTGAGCTACTTTTATTAAAAAAAAAAAAATGGTTTTAACTAAAAACGATTAGTTTTGGAATTTTTTTATGTCCTATTTAACTTGATCTCAGATTTATATCATCAATCATATGAAATAGGGTTCAGCTTAGGCTGGATATTGTAGGTTGAATTTCCAATTTAAGTTAACCTAAGGAAATTAATCATGTATTTCATGAAGATTAAGTTAATTTAAATTTAAATAAATATTAACATAGACAAAGCTGTGTACGCCTGTCATTGGCATGTATGCATATATGTATATAATTGTTATATTTGTTATATCATGGCCTTATTTAATGTGTACTGTGCTGTTGGTGTACTTATAAAAATAAATAAATAAATAAACCTCACATTTATGTCATCAATCATATGAAATAGGGTTTAGCTTAGGCTGGACTTTGTAGGTTCGAACGTACATATTCCGGAGGTGCATGGCGTAACAGTTGCATTCGATAATATGGACTTTTTGCATATTTTATTTATATTTTAGGGTATTTGTTTTGGATTTGTAATCCAAAATAAACCATAAGATATATCCCAAAAATTCTGCCTAACATCACTATTCCACGCGGACGGAGTCACGGGCACAGCTAGTATTAAATAATTCCAGTTGGAGCCAGAAGACATATTTCTTGATTATGATTAGCTTAACTCTTTTTTTATCAAAGGCCAGTATGGAGATAACAAAATGATAATTTCAAACATTAAACCCACTGAGATAAAAGAAGATTATTAATCACTCCTCAAAAGCACACAATATGGCAAGTGCTTTCTGCCATCTGGTGGCTTACTGTATCAATAGCAAATACAGCTTTAATGGTGAAGTGATATTTTTAGTACAGTTTGATATTAACTGAGTATTGATGACACAACAACCAATGAGAATACACCTGCTAATGCAAATTATATTATTAATATGAATAAAAATCAATAATTTGGTATAATATATTAATAAAACACATAAAGGACTCATACAGCACTATTCAGTTGCAAAACAAGTAACAGCACTAGTGTTAAGCACCCAGACTTGGGCAGGAAATCTGACCCCAGACCTCTGCTGACTCGTAAAAGCCGTTGTACAATGGAACAACCAATAAGTACAAAAGCATGGACCATTACTTATGGATAGCGATTAATTTTGATTTTGGCCCAGGTCATAGTGTAACCCCTCACGAATACATGTACAATATTCGCTTGCTGATTATGTACTTATTTATTTATTTATTAAAACTGTGTGTATTGTTTAATACTCACCGGTACGGGATCCTTCCCTGGAGGCTCCGAGATCAGCATCGAGGGTCACCTCGTCCACGCTGCCCACGCCCTCCTGGCCGCGGGAGCATCCTGCAAGGCATCAAACAACACATTTTAATAATTAAGTCGTAAATCGAGACGATAAACCAACGTGAAACGTAACGCCGGGATCAAGTATCTAGAAATTTACAAATACTACCCTTATTATTTTAATTTACAATACAAGAAATTTTTTTAATAAGAGGTATTTAATTGATTAAAACAGGTTATTCTTGTTGCTCAATAAGTTTCGCGAACAAATCTGAAGAAGCAATTGCAACGTTGACACATACTCACCTGCTAACAACAATACGCCCACGAGTAATTGAAGAACGTACTTCATCGTCGGATTAACCAACGTTACTTGACTTTATTATACGCCTATAATTCAAGTGTTACGGAATACAGCTTCTAAAAGACTACTTAATCATTAACACGCAACCCGGTATACTTGACTTTTATTTTCACTAATCTCTCTATGACATTTTTGACGTATTTCTGGTAAAGAAGTTTTCTGGCTTATGATTGGTTTAATACTGAATAACTAGCAAGTAGACCAATCAAACGTAAACACGACATACAATCGACGAATAATATTAAAATAAATACAAATGTCTCCACATGAATGGTAGAAATTTTATACAAATAACAGTTATCTATTAAATTGTGACTGGGTATTTGGGACTAACAGAACTTTATGACAAACTTACTAAATGAAACTACATAAAATCATAGTTTCTAAAGCCGGCCACATCGTCAAAGCATGCTAATGATCAAGCTAAATTTCACTCTCTCAGGTGGTAACAAAATTTATACATTTATTAAAAGAGTCAGTAATCATTAAATACTTTTTTGATGTATTATAGAGAACTCAGACAAAGCGTTGCCTTGCGGATTAACCATTAATTTTTAACGTATTGAGATCAGAAATGTCTTAAAAATATTGTTTGGATTTGATCATTGGTGTAGCTTACTTAGAGTACGCATTAAAGTCAGGCTCTCAACAATCTGTTGTCGGAAGATTCTTGAGTACTTTGGTCACAGTCACATTGCCGGACGACAGCCGGATAATTTGAATAAGCTGATGGTGACGGGCAAGGTGGAAGGAAAGCAACCCCGTGGCCGAATACCTAGCCGCTGGTGTGACCAGGTAACCGCCCTCACTGGACTTCCAATAGCACCCGCTATTCGAGAAGCTGGGGACCGGACGAAGTGGAAACAGCTTACGAGACAGGCCACGGTTGATTTTCAAGCACTCGACCTTCACTAATGAAAAATTTGACTAAGAAGCAGTTTAACTTCCAAAATACTCGTGTAATATATATTTTATGTGTATTAAAATTTGCTTATTGTTTTTATTGGAACGTGGCGACAGTTGCGCATGGTACATTCGGGTGGACATTTCATAACCAAGATTTTTTTTGTAATAATAATTATTGAAAATTAAAATCTTCAGTTACGTTGTTAGATTAGATTATATTGATTAATTACTTATTCAATCAAATTCGATTAATGTAAATTCAGTTAGGTGAAGGGATTTCTAAATTAAAAAAAGATACATTGGTTACAACAAAACAATATTTATTTTTTTATATTTATTTATAATGAGGCTACACCTTCCATATAAACATTTTCCCTACTCGTAGAAGGTTCCTCATGTGAAGAACTTTCTTCGTCACTTTCTTCACTTATTTCGGAATCTCCATTCTCTAAGCTTCCTCCGATTCATTTTCGCTCACGTGTATGATAAATTGATCGGTTAAGTCATCTATTACAACATCGCTCTTTTTATATTCCTCCTCAATGGGTATAACTTTGTCACATAACGCAGTCCATTCATGTTCACCCATTGCTTTGACCTTCTCCTCCACGAGTTCGATAACATTGTTAATATTCCCGGTAATATTTTTTTAGCTACGTAGCCTTTTATTGCTGTCCAAGCTATTTCTATTGGGTTAGGATCGGGATGGTAAGGTAGAAGGCGCAAAATCGTGTAGTTGTGTTGCTGCAAAATTTTGTCAATGTTATATTTTTTAGATTTTTCTTTATGTAGTAATTCTAATTTGTATAGCTCTGGCTTTATCATGTTGGAGCTGCAAGGTATATTTGATGTCGGCGCTGCGTCCTCTAACTTGTTATGGTAGGGCGTATTATCTATTACCACAACTGAATTTGGTGGGAGATTTGGCATTAACTGTGTGCGAACCCACTTTTCATAATTCTCGTAATTCATATTACTGTGGTAGTCACCTGTTTTTGTACCAGCCATAGACATCAAAAGGCCGTTGGGTATAAAACTTCCTCTAAATTCGGCATGCACAATAACAACACGCTGGCTTCTTGATATATTTTTCTTTAAGCCCTTTGTGCTACCATCAGTCCAGGCACTTGAGGTAGTATGCGACGAATCGACATACCATTTGTTTGTATAAATTATAGGTCTTCCTTCCGCGCGATATTTTGATATTTTCTTTAAATATTCAATTCGCTTTAAGCGAATATTTGTGTGCTCAATTAAAACCTTTCTGTTATCTTCGGTCTTCTTCCATTTAAAACCTAAATCTTTTAAAATTCTCCTCATACTTGTTGCAGACCCTTCAAAACGTAATGTCTTCTTTCAATTTTTTTAAAAGTTGTGCTATCGTCGGCAATTCTTTTTCCGTGATATAGAAGTTGTGTATAAATCTTTTGATAACACCTTGATCAAAGTTGTCGATTCCGGACACCCTTTTTTTTCCCGCCCTTTTCTTTCCGGGTGTACGAAAAACTGTTATCAAACTCGAGCTGGACTCATTTGCAGCCGTCGAAATTCATCTCACCGTTCTTTCAGACACACCTGTAGCTGTTGCAGTCCTTCCTTCTTCATAAACGTTAAAACGTCAAACACCATTTTGCGCGTTTTGGCGACGTAAAACATTATAACGACCGCGAGGCATGATCAATAAAAAATGGTAACTATAAAGACAGTACAAATAACAACAAGAAACAATAACGATAGCAACGAGAAACAAATAACAAAGAAGTATTATTATGAAATAATTCTGAACGCGACGATACTGTCAGAGCTCAGCGAGTATGTGATTCGTGTACGAAGTTCGTACTACGAACATAGCACTCCCACTAACGCGCGGGAGGCGAGGACGCTTGTGGAAGTACTGGTGGAAGAAAGCGCGCGGGCATCCCCTGCGTCCACGCCCCGCGTACGTCCCGCTGATACCTGATTTTGTGTTCTGCGCAGCGTAATGCGGCTAGTTTCGGACCAGCCATAAAGTTTGGCGATACCTATAATAATACTCTAATGAGTATTATTACGTTATGCTTGGTTCGACCGAAATAATAATTTTTGCTGACGTCAAATCATGTTCATCATGTACGGTATTTAGATATAAGATTCTATATCCCATATCGAGGTCCTGAAATATGGAACCTCCAGTAATAATTTTCAAAAAGAAACTTGAGCATGCATCTCGATTCTCAATATGGCGGTAGGTAGAAAAAGCTTTTTTTTTTTCTTTTAATGTGGCCACTTCTTATAAGAAAGAGCCACATATAAAAAAAAGTGACAAAGCATTGTCATTTGCAATTGTACAAATGTCATTGTCAATGTCTCTGATCCATCATCCATCCAACCTTCCAACCAATGCCAAAGCAAATTTGATTTTGAAGACATTTCGAAATATTAATAATATAAAAGTAGCAAGTTATAAAAGTAGTAGTAAGTTATAAAAGTAGCGAATGAAAAAGAGCAATAGCCATGAAAGAGGGTAGTTCGCCAGCATCAAAGACTTCTCGGTGTAGTATAGTGTACAGAAAGAGTTCTTGGAGCGTTCATCACTTCGAGGTATGGAGCGGCGAGTTGTTGTGCCGGGCGGCGGCACTTCGCGGCGAAGGTTGGTTACTGTTGTGGGTGGGCGTTGTGGAGCCTCGCCTGGACGAGGTGGCTCTTGGGTGGCCCGGGAAGGACATCGGTCGGGAATCTTCTACGGCCTTGATCGGCGGTGAGGGTATGGCGTCCTCACTGGCACGGCGCCTTGCCGCACGCCTCGCTCGCCCCGTCTACGTGTGCCTCGGCGCCACCTTCGACAAATTCACTGCCCCGCTCGTGGAAAAAGGATTAATTCTTGAAATCAAGAGTAGGCCTGAGTGCTTTTGATCTACAGTGAGAGACTTCAAATATGAAAAGTATCAACTTGGCATTTGGGCATAACGGGATGGTCGGGCTGCAGTGTGCTCTGATAATTTATTTAGCGGAAATAAATCAATATTTGTACTCTACCAATGCTCATTGCTTATTTCTCTCTCACCTCTGAAATATAATTTTGAATTATCTTTCCGAACTATATGATTTGATAACCATATTACCTTCACTTAGGGATGCAGCTAATAAATAGTTTAATAAATAGTTTCTTTTATCTCTATTAGTAATATTTGAAACATTACTTGATATTTAATTTTTTTATTGTTGTAGGACAGCAGACAGGCTGATGGACTACTTAAAATTTAGCAGTCACCATTGGGTGTTTGCAACATCAAGGGCTTTGATAACACACTGATATCTGTGTAGTGGTACTGAAATCTGGTCACTTATAGTAGTTTATTTAGAAACCAGGGATAGTTGTCATCCAAACGGACCAGTGGCTCTACCACATAGCTAGGGTTGTTAGTCAGCTTTTACGATAGGTGGACCCTGGCCGCAGAGGTCAGTATTCCTTCTCCGCCCATGTATTTATTTGAAAGGCTAAATTTCTTAAATTAGAAATTGAGGCCATTTGGATTGATAAGAAACTACTATGTTAACATTTACTTAGAAACTTAAGATTACTGTTACCATCTTGTGATATTTAAAAAGTTATTACCAACTTTAGATTTGAAAAGTATATGACCATAATCAAAGTCAATAATAAGGATTACTGCTTTTACCAAATGACAAATGGGTTGTCCTCTTTCATCTTTATGAAAGGGCACGGATTATTTTGTTACATATGAATATGCTTACTCATTGAATGTGATTGCCTGTACCACCTGTTCTGTGAAACTAATAAGGCTTATGTTATGGTTTGAATATATCAAGAATTTGTCACCTATTAATATTTGGATTTTGATCTGACTGCCATCGTCAAACAAAAATGAAAATGGTTCCTCGATGTAGTTAGAACATGTAGTAAATGCAATATGTTAAATGTATCACATCACCCAGGCATCTCATTGCTTGGAAAAAAGGTGTGAAGTTGCTTTTCCTGGGATATATATTAAATATTTTAACCTTTAAAAGAAACATTTCGCAATCTGAAAATCCCACGGAAGATTCTAATTCATTGTTTGGCAGGGTACTGTTACGGGGTTGGTCAGATTTGGTGTTTTAAGACAAACAAAAATTACTAAGTTATATAGTTTAATAACTGAAATACCAATGAAAATTGAGTGCTGAGTGCCCGCAATGAAGTCTAATGATAGAATGCCATGAGAAAATAAAGAATACGATTTAAAACTACTTAGGTACTACTTTAAATATGACGATGTGCAATGACGTCAATCGAAATGCAACCTCAGTGGTTTACATATCGTATTTAGGTCGTGCGTAGAAAATTGTAACTGTACTCTAGCAGGTGTGATTGGCCAAAGGTTTTGGTGGTGTCTCTTTACACCCCCAAGGAGGTATGCATGTGGTATATACAAGGTGGGCCTGCAGTCCATGCACACAATGGTAGCGCCATTTTGATTGCCTATAACTTTGTTCAAAGAAAAGTTAATTAAGTTTGGTTTTCATAAAAAGTTTATTTGGTCTTTACATTTTTTTATGATTGAAAAATTATATCGGCTAAACGGTAACCGCGATTCGCTATGTAACTTCAATTTCGGGACGAATATTGTCTTTAAGATGTTGAATCGTTTGGGGCTTATTCACTTAAACTTTTGATTTTAAAAAACCCATAACAAAAAGTCTAGTGCTGTTAAATCCAGGGATGACTGGCCATGCTAAATCGCCATTTCGCGAAATTAGTCTTCGTGGAAAAACGTCTTTCAATAATTGAATTCAACGAGCTGTGTGTGCTGTGGCTCCATCTTCCTGAAACCACATGTCCTCTAGTCCTTGCTATTGATGATGGTTATTTATATTTATTATTTTTACTTTTATATTTTTATTATTTTTACTATTTATTATGAGAATTTCGCAAAACTTTGGAAATTTACGAGTAAGAAGGCCTCGCTCAATGAGCGAGAGGATATAAAGGGGCGCCTGGGCGCCTCTATATCCGGCGCTCTGGGCGGTCGCTCTACCGCGCTCTACTCTAACGCCGCTACTTTTCGTAAGGTAGTAAGTAAGAATAAATATGTAACCAACAAATGTTGGAACTATATTTTAAATACATATATGCAACAAGTCTATAATTTACATTTAATTAAGTACATAGAAACTTTATTTAAGTAGAATTAAATAAACTTAGTAAACATAAATATGTACTACATGATAAGATCCACAAAAAAAAGAAAGGTAAAAAAAGTAGTGAAAAAAATTGTAAATAACTCACTTGTGTCAGGAATGAATGATTTAAAAAAGAATTAAAGAGAACATACAAATGGTAATCTTTTCGTTCGAAGATTAAGATGTAAGATTTTGGATCTTCATTTGTGGCGTGGTGTAAATATAGTGCAAAAATTTAAGATTTGGATAACATGTTAGCAAATATTAAAAAGCTAAATATTTAGTCCGGTCAATATAGACATTTAAAATAACAAAAATTCCCGGAGAGCCAAATATTGGTGGAGAGCTGGGGTTTACCATTACAAAATTTTTTTTTAAAAATCCCCATCTATCCTATGTGTGCTACAAAAGTTATTCGGGGTCAAAGGTCAAATTTTAAGTTTTTTTTTTTATTCTCGAAAACGATAAGTTTTATCAAAAATAAACTTCAAACCAAAGTTGTAGATCTTAAAATTCTGTACAAAAATGGTCTTCATGATTTTTTTTCTTCTAAGAGTTACCATTTCTGAGATATCGCGATTCTAGGATTCGATAGGACGCGATTCGATCATTATATCTACATGATATAATGATATAAATTTATGTTTAAATTGATCGGACTAATTAGAATATTTAAGAATAGTATACCTATAGCAAGTATTTAACTTGAACGGAAGGTTCATCATAACCGCCTTAAATACCGGTTGTAACCCAAACTTACTTTTCTTGAATTGGTCATCTCTGCTAACGAGTTCATTGTAACGCATATCAATCACCTATTACGACATGTAGCCCTTCCCCATCTTTTTTTTGCTCGGTAAAAACTGCACCTTACCTAATATTACCGCGTCAGACCTCCGGGGGGAAACTGAAGCGGGTGTGTGGGGATTTCCATCCTGGTACTGCAATTACTCTGCTAGCTAGCAAAGGATAGCCAGGATGGTCTGGGCGGCATACCCATAAAAACCCCGGTCGCAGGATCGACTTTTGGTCACCACCACCACTGACCACTCCACTGAGAGCCTACTGCAGCTGCAGTGGGGAGGCCAGCGTAGTTTTACCTATATCTAATGATGCAAAATATCCTTGTTCAATACTTACGTAATGTAAGTTCAATTGATAAGGATTTTAAGTCAGTTTCAGGTAATAACCTACATAAAATAGCTTCCTGGAGTTTATCAATTACATATCTATATTACTGCAGAATTTGAAGTTACTCATGTTTACATGTGATTATTGTTGCGGTCGAGTAATACCTATGCTTGGTAAGCAATAAGTTGACGGTAAGAATAAATGTTAAGGCAGAAGTCTGAGCTCGCGCATGACGTGATCCAACCAAGACCTACCTTGATGTGTAAGTACGAGGTACGGCGCTCTAGGCGTCTTCAATACTCGCTACCAGCTGGCCTTTCTACCTTTACCTAGATTCCCGCAGGTCCAGTGCCAAAGGTCTCGCGCTCATTCAGCATATGGAACGAGCTTCTAGCTGCGTTTCTCTTATTGGGGTCAGATCGATTGTTATTGTGATTGTCTAAATGAAGGCGTATAAACGTATATTCGGTGTCCATTGCAACAAACGAAAAGAAAATCTACAATTAAACAACAATACGTGTTACTATGAAACCTTTTAGTATTTTCTTAATCGGCTGCCCCAAATAGAAGCAATCGTGTTGCAAGAATGTGACGCTGTTGACAATGGCTACTTGCGAAGTGAGCTTAACGCCTGAATATGCGAGGAATAAAATTGCTATAGATACTTATCTATAAATATTATTTCTATCTTACCCTTTTGATGGGATTGTCATGTGTTATATTATTACAACCAATGTTCACAAAGGAGTTGGCAAGGCACGACTATTCAAATCAATCGATTATATATAACTGATTGATTTCAACTTTTTTATAAAATTTTGCTCCGTGTATGGGCGGAGGAAGAATATTCAGCGTTGCTGCGCGACTTAACAACCCTAGTTAGGTTGTAGATAAGAAAGCTCTTCTTCATAGAAAACAACACATTATTCGTTTTCCTTCTAAACTTATACAAATAGAACCATATCTAAACGAGTTCCGTCTGCCAGTAGGCAGGTACATTAGTAAGATAAAACATTGTCAAACATTGGCAATAGCAGCTACTTCGTCACTCGTGTCATCAGGTCATCACTGCATACTGGATGATGATTTACGAGTGGTGCCTTGTGTAAGTAGTGTAAGATAATTGCACTCACCTCAGCTAAATAGGGCACATGTGAACAGTTCGCATGGGATAGAACATAGAGTAAGTTACCGAGGAGCAGGTAACGAGAAATTATATGCATCACTGTACCTGAGTGATTCACTTTTCGTCCAGATCTATCTGGTGTTAGATATGTTAATTAAGCCAGTGTTTAGTTATTAAATTGACAAATATCAATGAATGATGTGCAGATATACCTAAATGCAGAGTTATTTAACCGGAAGATGTATCTAGCCATAGGCCAGAGAGTGCCTCTAATACATAGGTACTATTGCACTCGCTATAGCTGACGTTTTATGAAATACTTTAAACCGAGGACACTGGGCAACACTCTGGTAGTGATTAAGAGGTAAATATACTTCGATCAATATCGCCTTACTTCATTTAATAACTATTGAAATTCGCTTCACTTTGACAGTTGGATGTCCTCGTCATAAGAAATGCTGTCGACATTTTTTGACTAGCAATCCATTCGGATAAACAATTCAGTATGAAGTAGTTCAAATGTTTGGATTAAGATAATAACACAGATTTAAAAACTAAAAATTAGTTAATGTTGAACAATAATCTACCGTTTGTGGTTATAGAAACCAATCGGTGTCCTCGTTACTACCACCACTACCCCCCGTGGCTGATGATGGTAACGCTTTAAATCTCTTTGTTATTATTAAACCGATGTTATTTACACGCCTTGACTGAATTATTATATTCCATGAACTGTTTGATAAATTGAAAAATAAATCTATTATTATAAAGAGGCAAAAACATTTTCGCGGTTTATATGAATGAATATCCGTAGGTAGGTACTTTTTCATTCGGATTATTAAACAATTAAGTATTTATTACATCGATTAAGGTATCAGCATATACCTACCTAGGACTGTTTTTTAACACGATCTTTACATTTCGAAATATTTACTTTGAAATTAAGTATAAGTAAACTCGTGAGATTGAAACGCCCTCACGAAATATCACATTCTTCTGCTAGTCATCTGGATCCGTTCATCAAACTGTGGAATGAATAATGACTTTGGTCAGACGTATTTACGTCTATTTAGGTTGGAACTTCTGTGGCACTGGGTCCTTACAACTTGGGTGAAGAGCCTTTTATTTAGATACCTAGCTCGGATCGTCAATTTAAACCAAATATGCTTTTAAGCAAACTTTCCCTACCAAGTCTCTAACATTAACATTTAGAAAATTTTATTGATAGTTTCCAATGAAAAGCCCCGATTTTAAAAGGAAATATTCAAAGTCCATGTTCAGAAACGATAAGTAATTCACTTCAGCTTTGACAGCTCTAAAGGCCGAACTCCAAAGTCTTTAGAACAGCTCGACAAGACTTTGAAAGCGAAATCATTGCAACTTTTAATGTAGGGGAAATTAGTGAATTTGTCACTATTTTTATTTATTTATTTAATGATGGAAAACCTACAGCTAATACACATGAAAAAATACTTGAAATTATTATCAGATAGCCAATTACAGGTTTTCACGAATAATATCTTGAATAACTAACACGCAGATATGCAAATCTGCATTACACTATAGAACTAGTCACAGAAAAATTTATTACTTAGACACCGCTTGGCTCCCGAAATACTGATCCCAAATGGGTCAACATTATGCTGCTTACTGACATTATTTAAATAGTTACTTGCTCGCACTAGGAATGCATTTTGCCTATAGTTGGTAGAACTGAAAGGTATATTTATTGGCAAATTGACACGCACAGACTTGGCCGGAACGTTAAAGTTGATTTTGCTTAATAAATCTGGGCAATCTATATCAGACGAAATGATTTTTAAAAGAAGTGTACAGTCAGCTATATCTCGTCGATCCTTAAGTGGTAAAAGATGAAACTTCTTACAGAAGTCCAAATATAATTCGCTAGAATAGTGGGTCTTTATTCTAAAGCATAAATACCGGACGAACCGCTTTTGTATACTTTCTATGCGGTCAATGTATTTGTGATATCGAGGGTTCCATATGTGAGATGCGTATTCTAAGTGACTTCTGACATAAGTGCAGTATAAAATTTTTAAAGTTTTAATCTCATTAAAACAATTCGAAATTCGCATAATAAAACCCAGGGTCTGAGAGGCTTTCCTGACGATATTATCAATGTGGACGTCGAACGCTAGCTTATTATCATGATACACACCTAAGTCACGGATGCCGTTAGACATTGGTAGACCTTGGTAAGACCTGAACAGATAGTGTATATTATAAAAATCTTATTTAATTCTTTACAATAGGCAGGTGTTTTTGAATAAACCTTTCAAGTAATCAGTACAGTTCCACAACGTAAGGACCTCGAGATTGCACCAATGCTTGCTTTTATTGAACCCATTTGAAACTGAGAGACGCCCACTATGGGGAGGTGCATGTACGAGCGAATAGAAAGAAAGAGGGTGGGTTCAAGCAGCGAGGGGAGGCCGCAGCCAATGGCGCGGTTCGGGTATGGGTGGTGCGCGTGCGGCAGTCGCGTTCCGTGCTCCTCACGAGCAGTACTTGCAGTAGTGCGAGCGGGCGCTTCGCGGCGACGGCTCTCGCGATCGCCACCTTCAACTTGTGTGTGATCTGTGGCCTCAAAGAGTGTTCTGTTAACAGTGGTGTTTCTGTGTGCTCCACTCGTTTGTTACAAGTATGGTGTGAGCGTGAATCGGGGTCGGGTTTGTGGACCCTGTTGCGACGGAGTGCTCCTGGATCGGTACCTGTCGCGGACCTCATTGGCTCCGACAACGAACAGTGAACAATAAATATTTTGCTTTTGGAAAACAATATCTGGGTAGGTCCCTATAAACTTATGTATTTATCTACAAAGCAAACGATCTTATTGATATTTCACTTCATACCTTTATACTCATTACTCGGATCCACAAACATTGATTTCAAGGATTATACAAGCATTGGAAATATTACGTTGCCGGAACTCACATTATGTAACTTGTTCCGCCTAGCCATTTGCCCGCCCTGTCGTTTGGCCCGTCTCCGCCAGTCGGACCTCGATCTCCGGCCACCACACAATTTTGTCTCTTACAATGTCAAAGTCTATCGCGTAGGAACCTATATGTTTCTCAAGATCGTTCTAACCGATGACGGTTTCAACCGAATAAATATTGCATTATTTATTTATATAAACATGAAATTCCCACAATTTTAAACACAAAAGACACATAGCACAAAAGTTCATGTAGGTACAGATAACTTACTTGACTGGAGAACATCACACTGGCCCCTGAACTAGTGAATCCTGTAGGTATCTCAGTGGGCCAGTATTCCCAACTCCAAGTGCGCATTAATAGGTATTAATAACTTTTTGGACTATTAGTTCAACTATCTTATTTGACTATTACAATAGTGCAACTATTTATATTAAACATTAAATTAAAACTATAGAGCTTACATATTTTTTACAAGAATTTATAAATTTTAAGATAATTTTAAAGTGATTCTGTACTCGTAGTCAAAAGAGCATTCCGGTTATAAATGTAAGCCTCGATATAACCTGGACGTGGACCACTCAATACCTACATTGAACATCAAGAACAATGCTGAATATGACCAGTTTATAAAATGTAGTTAAATGAGATATAGCATTAAAAATTAATAATAATACCTACTAAAATAAAAAAAAGTTCTGAAAGAAAGAGGGAAAGAAAAATATTATTAACTGAAACAACGATTATCTATACTATCTATGTGAATATATAAATGTATGTTAGTTAGTTATATATATGTAAGATGTAATATATAATATATTTAAATAATTGTTTTAATCCTAATTTGAATGGTTTTGATTAGACAAAAACTTCATCATCATCCTAGCGTTAGTCCCGGTTGCCACCCAAACCTTCGCTTCGGTGCCCGGGGTCCGCTTTCCGACTTTTTCTACTCCACTTCGCGCGATCTTCAGCATCCCTGGTAGTGAGCCCATTGGCACGCATATCACCCTTTACGACGTCAAGCCAGCACTTTTTGGGTCTACCCCTCCTGCCGGGGCCCGGCGGAGGCGGCATGGCCAGACATTTGTTTCCCACGTAAGCATCCGGTTGCCGTAAAACATGGCCATACCAACGGAGCCGACACTCCTGCAATTTATCTGCAATGTCACGGACATGAAGACTACCGCGAATGTGGGAGTTCCTAACGCGGTCCTTCCGCGTCACTCCACACATCCACCGCAGCATATTCATCTCCGTGACACGCAGTTCTTGCTTGTGTCGCTCTAACACCGGCCACGCTTCACAGCCGTATAAAAGGACAGGCCTAATGATGGTCTTATAGACCTGCCCCTTCAACTTTACCGGCATCTTGGGGTCACAAATGACACCAGTTACCTCACGCCATTTAGCCCACGCGGCAGCAATGCGTGCCTTGACGTCGCAATCGATGTCACCAGACGCATGAAACACAGATCCCAGGTATTTCACATGGTCCGTGCGCTCGACCGTGTTGCCGTCTATGCGTACGGGTGTGGGATCTGTGGAGTTACAGGCCAAGTACTCGGTCTTCGCTACATTGAGCTTTAGACCACCGTTCTCAAGCGACTCCTTCCACACCTTCACACGTCGCACCAGCCTACCCCTGTCCGAATCTGCCAGCGCGATATCATCAGCATACATGAGCAGCCACGGGGGCTGCTCATGTGAGTTTCTGATGCTGTTCGACAATACGTCTAATACCACGCTAAACAGAAACGGACTAAGGACGGATCCTTGGTGCACACCGACGGTGATGGGGAAAGGTTCTGTGTCGCCAACAGCGGTCCGAACTACGGAATCGGAATCACGGTACATGTCTCGGATGATCCCAATATAGGCCTCTGGAATCCCTTTGGACCGCAATGCCCACCAGATTATCGCGCGAGGAATACAGTCGAAGGCCTTCTGCAAGTCAAGAAACAGACAATGCAGAGGCGTATTCTTCGCTCTGTATTTCTCCGCGACAGACCTTAGGGCAAAAATAGGGTCCATTGTCCCGTGACCAGGGCGAAACCCATATTGACATTCCGAGACAGTGCACTCCTGTCGAATCCGAGAGTCGATAACCCTCTCGAAGAGCTTCATGGTGTGGGACATGACCTTTATACCGCGGTAGTTACCGCACTCCTGCACCGATCCCTTGCCTTTGAAGACTGGAGTAATGATACTCAGCCTCCATTGGTTCGGGATCGTACCGGTGAGGAGTGTCCGGTTGAAAAGGTCGGTTAAAGTGCCCACACCACGAGAGCCCATCGCCTTCCAGGCTTCGATGGGGACTCCATCGGATCCAACAGCTTTCCGATTCTTCATGCGGCGAAGACAATTTTGGACCTCTGCAGGCGTTATCAGTGGCACTAGTCCTTGGTTCGGAGGAAGATCTGGCGGCTGCACCTCTTTATGCTGCTTGTTCAGCAGCTCGTGGAAATATGAGCGCCATCTCTCCTTCACCGCGAGGTCCTCGCATAACAAGTTGCCCCCGGGGTCTTTTACACAGCGGCACTTGGAGATATCCTGTGCCGCTTTGACCCTGGAGCGCGCCAACTTATATATGAGCTTCTGCCCCTCAGACGAGTCCAACTTATCGTAAAGTGGTTTAAGTGGTCTCGTCTGGCTCTGGCTACAGCTTTCTTGGTGGCGCGTTTGGCATCTCTGTATGCGTCACGATCTTCAGGAGATCTGGACGCTTGCCACTTCTTAAAGAGGGCTTTTTTCGCCCTGGTCTCCCTCTGGACTGAGTCGTTCCACCACCAAGTCTCCTTGTCACACTTGCGTCCGCCCTTAGACACGCCAAGCACCTCTCTCGCCGACCCAAGGATAGCCGCCTGAATCCTGTCCCAGTAAGCTTGAACCGGTTCGCCCTCACCTCCGGCGCACTTGTCGCCGATGGCAGAGGCGAACTCCTGGGACTTGACTTCATCAAGCAGCCACCACCTGATTCGGCGTTGAAGGCGGTCGACACATTTGCCTTTGGGCTTTACGCAGAGGTCCATGACAAGAAGACGGTGTTGTGCAGTGAGACTCTCACCGGGTATGACCTTGCAGTTGGCTACTTTGCTGATGTGGTGTCTCCTAGTGAGTAGGAAGTCGATTTGGGTAGCATTCCTCCCGCTCTTGTAGGTGATGAGATGCTCGGGTCTCTTTTTGAAATACGTGTTCACGATGGCAAGGTCGGCAGCCGCACACGTATTGAGGATGTCCTCCCCTTCCGCGTTGCGGCTACCGTACCCAAATCCACCGTGAACACGCTCAAATTCCCCACATTCAACACCCACATGACCGTTCAGATCACCCCCCAAAACGATCCCCTGTGATAATGGGATTCCACGGAGCACTTCTCCGACTTGATTCCAAAACGCCATCTTATCGGCGTCGTCACAACCGGCCTGTGGCGCATAGGCACTTATCAAGTGGGTAACTACCCCATCGATAAGCACCCTAACGACCATAAGCCGGTCGCTATGACGTTTCACTTCCAAAATGTCGTTCTGGAACTCCTCCGAGAGCACTATGGCAACCCCATTCTCCCCACCAGGTGCACCTGTGTAGATCAGTTTGTAGCCATTCCCAATGAACCGGGATCTGCTGGCCTTCCACCGAGTCTCTTGCAGGAACGCCACGGCCACCCTCCGCCTGGAGAGCACATCGGCCAACTCTCTCGCGCGTCCGGTTAGCGTGCCAATATTCCACGTTGCGAAGCGGAGTTTCCTTTTGGATGGGGCTAGTGTCTTTAGCCGTGCTCGCCCACGGCACGGCAGCCCTAGTCCACTTGTCACAGGAGTCGGGCGAGGTTCCTGCGCGTCGTTTTGCGGCGACGCCCTATCCGTGACAAATCTCTTACGTGTCCGAACCATATATATTTGGCTAGTTTTGGTTTTTACGGGAGCGACTGCCGTCCGACCTCCCAACCTCTAAAGGGAAACCTAGAGGTGTCCTTCCCTCGCCGCATGCAAGCTGGCAGAGGGAGTAACCCATCAGTCGGCTTTTACGACTCCCTTGGGATGATTTGGGGTGGCCCTATTCTTTCTTCGGCCGGGACCACACGGCACAATTTAGATTAGACAAAAACTTAATGTTTATAAAATAGAGCGGAATTTAAACCTAGTTACCTAATTTTTTAAAGTGTATAAACTGTAGTTATAAAATTGTTATTTTATACCGGAATATAGGTACGTTGCATGTTTTAAAGCTGTATTTTATTAGAATTTTATCTGTAATTATTTGAATTGAAGAGTGATACCTTAATCATATAGATAAATACCATTTGGTTAAAAAAGATCGGTACAATATTAAAACTTAAGTGATTGATTTAACGAATGAGATAGTAGTAGACCTTCGGAGGGTTCTTATCCAAACGAACTCTGTCCATCATTGAGTGCATGCAGTGAATTGAATGCAGTAGATACTGGGGTAAGTGACATAGTCACTGCTGGCCTTGGTTACAGTAAGTTGGTCCTTGAAGCTGTGCGCAGTTTGCTTAGTTATTTCGTGACTGAATTCTATTCGTTTCTTCTGACGTCTGCGAGCGATCACTGCTATGAAGCGACGCTTTGAAAGATAGCGATTGTTAAGTAATAGTCCAAGAAAATGATGCGAATGGTAATGCTCCAGTAACGGGAGTAGACGGTAGATAAGGGAAATACGAGTACGGAGTACATAAATCATTTGCGTACTCTTACCGCAGAAGGCAAAAGGAACTTTTCCGTAAATTTATTGCACAGCTTCATTACATTATTCTTTAAATTGGCATTCATAAAGTTCTTAATGTAATGAGGAACAGGAACTACTCGTATAAGGTGATATGGTGAATCTCTTTGCGTTCTTTGCGTTGCTGTTCGAAGATCGACCACTCTGATGTTGGACTGTACTCCAATATATAGTCTGCGCACAAGCACGCCACATAGTATCTATATATCTATAGTATAATATTATGTCGTATATTTGTATATCCCCAATATACTAATTATGCTTGAATCATGTATAAGTTAGTTTAACTTAATAGTTAATCATTACATAGGTATATGAATTTTATTATTTTATGTATGCTGTTGGTGTACTGTATTAAATAAATAATAGGCGCTTAATTTTGGTGTGCATCTGAATCTTGAGGTGCGAAGTAGAGCGCAGTAAGCCGCCGGTAAGCGGACTAAGCCGCTAGGTACCTGTTGGCCGTACAAACGTGTTGGCGTTCTTCCTTGATACTTCCTCTTCCTCTTCCTGAGTAAATAAATTGAACAGTAATCGTCTCCTTACGATAACTACAACTTATTTTTGCTCGGGAACGTTGAATATTATTTTTTAATTTACTCTGAATGACAACAATTAAGCCCCGAGGTGGTTCAGGGTACTGCGTACACTATACTTTAAACATTCCTCCTACACTAGCTAGAAGTAGGAACAAGTTAAAGGCTACAAAATTTTTCTGGCACATTCGTACAGTATAATGTAATAATTAAGTATATAAATACATATTATGATTTTTACCGACTATGAAAGATCCATCACTGAACAGAAACGCAATAGCGGATCTACACACGAACACACTTCGATCCTATATCACAGCGCAATAATTTTTTCAAAATGATCATATGTAGGTACTGCTTTGATTGTTGTATAAATCTGAAATTTCATGTTACATTGAAAAAGGCTTCAAATGCTACGATAACTAAACCAATCAAAAAGTTGATTGAGCTTCAAAATATTTTATAAAATTAAAAATGTTTTTTCTAATTTTAATTTATAATTATTATTAAAAATCATTAGGCACACTTAATATCTATCTGAAGACTACTTGTTTGCTCCTTGTCATTGAAGAATGACGCATCCTTCTACTGACTAGGTTGGGTCTCGGTCACACGGTTGTCATCAACTTTCGTTGATTTTCGTTGTAAGGTTCAAAATAAAAGACTAATTTAAAATTTAATTTTCCATTGTTCTCGTCTTGTGCTACTGCCAAGCTCTACATCAGACACAATCCTAACAGGATTCTTTTGTTTCATCACGGGATTCCGGAGAATTTTGGCTTTAAGCAGCATCTGTTTGGTCTTTCGGAATTGTCACTTGGACCTTGAAAAAACTCAATAATTGACAAAAAGTCATACAAATAAGTTAAGTGATAAAAATTCATTGTATGCGTAGAAATGAACAATTTAATTCTATAAATTATTGTTGAGATGCATTAGGGATTAAGGAGACTAATAAAACGACTACTTATCGCCACTTGTCGCTTTTGAACGTTTCTCACTTAGCAACTAATGTAGGCATACTTTTGATCTTATTGTATTTATATATGCAATAAGATCATGTGTAATATTATGGGCTAGTCACTTTAGAACTGTATCTACAGTAATTCTTTTAAAATGTACAGTGCGATTTGAACTTTTTTAAATACATATTGTTCTTAACAAGCTTTATTCACGGGGTAACCCAAAAAAGATGGAGAGGGAAGAAAAGCGAACAGGTCAACCTAACTCTTCAAGAAGTCTGACAGTGTTTCGAAGTGCGTTGCCGTAGGGCGTAGGGTATTCTGCGAAGATTGCAATCGCTGCAACCTTTTTAACGATTTGTAGGAACGGACGAAAGTTGCATTATTGTGATAGCAGGTATAATAAATACTTTATATTTGTCTTGTTCTGTAATAGTATTCAATGTAATATATGACCTTAATGAATAGAGAATGAGAAATTAAATCGAGTGGATTCGACCCACGAACCTTTCGTTTGACAACCCTTAAGTAATCATGTTTATTTTCTGCATAAAGATACCAAACGAGTGCAGGGTGAAATTATTCAACTTTAAATCATGCAAGTTTAGGCATCGTTCTTAAATTATATTTCTTTACTTATGTCGACAATATAAATGAAGATATGAAAAAGTAGGAAGTTCTATTGGAAGCAATAGTAAATAATAAGACTCCTTTTTGAAGATCAGGGAAGACATTAGTATAGGCTGACATTGTGTGCGTTGTTTTAGGCGCATTTGTATTGTCGGCGACACTCTCACTTGCATACGGTCTCTCCCCACTTTCATGAATAATTTATTCTCCATTTCGTGGCAAATCATATTAAATCAATGTTTGTTTGTATACTTGTTCCACCCATTACGGCAGACCGATAAACATTCATCAAATAATTATTCATAGTTGATTCATTAGTTTTTATTAAACGTACATAATTTAGCATATCAACTTAAAGTTATTGTAATCTGTCAAATAAAATTGTTCGTAAAGAAAGAAATAAACATATTTCATTCAGAGCTTAAAAAAACATGGATTAAGCCACAGTTATACATTGACATTTAAAGATAAGGAGTCAACGTTCTGTAGACTTTAATAATTTAATTAATGAAGTGGCACACGTCACCTTCTCACACACTCGTACGAGTATTCTCCCTCAGGCGATCTGTTTTATACCGTAATAGATTTTGACATATCACTGTTTTGCTTTTAGACATAATGAGACCATTTGGATTAAATAAAAGATTATGCATATATATAGTGTAAGTAGTTTTCATTTTTTAAATATTGGCCTACAGCTAGTTGTGTACTCAATATTGCAAATCGTATGAATATAATTTTTACTTTTATTTTGAGCAATGAATGCTATAGAAATATAACTAAAAATTTCCCACAACAAATACTTGTCGATCCTTGTCATAATAAAAAAAGACAATGAAATAAAAAATAAAGACCAAGTATAAATTGTTATTTATTGAAGAAGCATTAAATCTCCATTTTTGATAGTCTCTTAATCTTCTCGGCCAGTCGTCAATAATAGCAGCGCGTACCATATTCACGCCTGCTGCTGCTTTCGTCAAGGATACTTTAAAACTCTCCAGGTTTTTATGCCGTGTTCTAACACACTTTTTCCTCTAAAACTTGCCATACTTTGTAATTAAAATCTGGGCTGGAGGAGGGCAAATATTCCTGCTTCACGAGGACGATATTTTAGCGCTTGAAGCGCCAAGCTTACGTTGATTTGTACTCACGGCTGTTTTTGGAAAAGCGTCTGAGACAAATCTTTTACGATTGTCTTTTTTATACTTTGGTACTATTCTGACACCTCTTTCGGAAGAATGTATCTCTCGAAGGGCTAAAGTAAGAGATCTCTAACCGAGTCATCACTCATGATGGATGCTGGCCGTGTTGTACTCAGGGAATTGCTTTACCAGCTTCCCCCGGTCTTATGTTATACCCTATTCTGTTTGTTGTCTTCTAAAATAAATCTGAAATGTTAATTTTGTTCTATTTAAACAGGACATTCGTTGCTGGTTTTTTGCGTACCATCGTAGTACGAGTAACGTGCGGGATCATTTTACATATTATTTCAATTTCTTTTCACACGTAAGTGTGAGTGATATTATTTAATGACTATATAGATCGGAGGTTTGACGCGATTCCCGCGCGATTTAATCACTCCATTTTTTTTGGCATTTGTTGGAACTTTTGAAATGCCTCTGGTACTATCTACATCTGCCCCTCTCTACCAATATAATGAAATTATATTTATAATTTTTTTATTGCTGTAGGATAGCAGACAGGCTGATGGCTCACTTAGAATTATGCAGTTACCGGCGCCTATGGGTGTTTGCAACGCCAATGGCATCACGAACACGCTGCTGTCCCATAGGTAAGGGTACAGGAACTTGGGTTACTAATGCCGGAACACAACACAAAGTTATTATAGCGGCATACTTAGACCAACAGTGGTCGCCGTCCAGACGGGCTTGGGGCCCTACCACGTAGCTTGGGTGGGTTGTTTTGTCGCCTTTTACGACAGGCCGACCCCGGCCGCAGAGGTCAGTATTCTTTCTCCGCCCCTGCGCAGATAAATTAGATTACATTAATTTGTCACTATTTTCGTTAATTTTTATTATGATATGATGTTATTATGTTACCTAAGCAACACACATACTAATTTTATTAACCTAAGGAAGTATTTTTTCTACTAAATTTGCTACTAATATTCGGAATTTGGCCGAAATATATTGTTTAATACCTAGTCAGGTCATAAGTATTGTCACACAGTAAAAACTTTTCTTTTAGAATGCTGGCCACAAAAAAGTTTATTGAATTAGAATTTCGAATTGTTCATGAAAATAAAAATGTATAACTTTTAGAATTTTACTCATTTTTAAATATGGAGTGGACGCTTAAAGAAGACCGTGTTGCAGTTATTGCGTTGCATCGTTGCGGTTACGCGCCAATTCAAATTTTTAACATACTGAAAAATTTGAATATTACCAAAAGATTCGTTTATCGTACCATCAAACGATACAATGAAGACTCTAGTGTAGATGACAGGTCAAGAAGTGGTCGCCCTCGGTCTGTTAGGACTCCAGCAGTGATAAAAGCTGTGAAGGCACGAATTCAAAGAAATCCCAAACGTAAGCAGAAACTGTTGGCCCTTCAGATGGGGTTAAGCAGAACCACGGTGAAAAGGGTGTTAAATGAAGACTTAGGGCTTCGGGCATATCGAAGAAAAACAGGACATCGTTTGAATGCTCGTCTAATGGACCTGAGACTGAAGAGATGCCGCGCTTTGTTGAAGCGGTACGCGGGAAAAAAATATCGGGAAATTCTTTTTTCGGATGAAAAAATGTTTACCGTAGAAGAGAGCTACAACAAACAAAATGATAAGGTGTACGCACACAGTAGTGAAGAAGCGAGCAACCGTATTCCGCGTGTCCAACGAGGTCATTTTCCATCCTCGCTCATGGTATGGTTGGGAGTTTCTTATTGGGGCTTAACAGAGGTACATTTTTGTGAGAAAGGTGTAAAAACGAATGCTGTTGTGTATCAAAATACAGTCCTGACGAACCTTGTGGAACCTGTTTCTCATACCATGTTCAATAACAGGCACTGGGTATTCCAACAAGATTCGGCGCCAGCTCATAGAGCGAAGAGCACACAAGACTGGCTGGCGGCGCGTGAAATCGACTTCATCCGGCACGAAGACTGGCCCTCCTCCAGTCCAGATTTGAATCCGTTAGATTACAAGATATGGCAACACTTGGAGGAAAAGGCGTGCTCAAAGCCTCATCCCAATTTGGAGGCACTCAAGACATCCTTGATTAAGGCAGCCGCCGATATTGACATGGACCTCGTTCGTGCTGCGATAGACGACTGGCCGCGCAGATTGAAGGCTTGTATTCAAAATCACGGAGGTCATTTTGAATAAACTTTAATGTCATAAGAATCTATGTTTTGTTAAGTTCATTTTGGTATATGAATGGTTACATAATTAATAAACTTGTTACAATTATTTTACATTAAACATGTGACAGAATTTATGACCTGACTAGGTATATCCTAAATAAATGATTATAAAGTCAAAATTATATAACACTTATTTGAAGGCAAGGACGCAACATTAAAGTTACGATTATTTTGAATTTTTTGCCTATTAATTCATGACATGTCATGCCGCCTCTCGCCTCTCGCCTTTCTCGCTACAAATGTGCCACCTCACAGAGTCCACGATCACCGCACACTTACAGTTCTATTTATTTTGTGAAATACAGATTATCAAAGGTCAAAATATCTTTTGATTTGATTATGAATTTCTTTTGCCTATCGGCCACGTGTGCAACTTACAAAATTATTTAATATTAGTCATACTACAATCAATGAAAAAGAAGAAAAAATAAATACAGTATTATATTATATTGTATTACTACAATACTGTACTGAAATTCTATACAAGTACGGTGGATACAAGTTTTGGCGCCACAAATCGGCCTACTATCATCACGCAGGATGTAATCATAATCTTTATTTGTTAAAATGCAGGTCTGTTTACAAATGATGTCAGTTTATAAATTCTTCCCAGTGCATTTTTGCCTCCAGGCGTACAAATATATATTATTATTTGGGAAATTAATTAACTACTTCACAATAAATTCTTAATTCAAAAAACTTTCATATATTATTAATTTATATTAATTAAAATCGTCATTCAAAAATTCCATTATATTATAGTAACATTTCTCAATTAAGAATAATTCTGAATGAATGAATATACTTTATTGCACAACACACAAAAAAGAAATATACAATATAGGACAAAACAAATAAAAGATTGTACAAACGGCGGCCTTATCGCTGGAAGCGATTTCTTCCAGGCAACCTTACTAATTTTAATTTTCTTTTAAAATTTGCCATGTCAAGATTTTTAAAACTATTAGGTAATTTATTAAAAAATTTTGGTGCCATACCAAATATACTTTTGCTGGATAGGGATGTATTCATTGAGTTTGTTATTAACTTATTTTTATGTCTTTCATTATATCGCCCATTGTAAGTCAAGTACATATTGATTGTGTAAATAAGTTTCATTGTGTTTATATAATTGGTTTACAATAAAGTGTTATCTATCTATCTATCTATATTTTTGTTAATCTCCGAATTTCGGAAAGCTGTTTGGATTACATTTAACAAATAATGCTACCTCATATAAATATAGACCAGTTAGAGTTAAAATATTCATATTCCTAAAATGGCGTTTACAGCTATCGATAAGTTTAATATTACATATTGCTCTTAAGCACCTCTTTTGTGATCGAAATACATCTTCTTTGTTACTTGAGTTGCCCCAGAAGATTATACCATAGCGCAGTATAGAATCAACACTTCCGTAATATGCTGTCAGAGCTGTATCACAATTGACTACTTTTCTTAAGTGATAGAGAGCATATAAAAGACTATTTACTCTTTTAGTTATATTATTTGTATGCTCGTTTCAAGTATACTATTCGTTGTCAGTCAAATTTTTTCAAAGTGTACGTGCAAAGTGAATACAGCGGAAAACTTAGCATCTGATCTAAGCGCAAAGTGAATCTGGGGAGTTCCTTTTTATTGGTGTGTGTGGAACAGCAGCCAGGCTGACGGCCCACCACGCTGCCGTCCGCGTGGGGAACACTAGCTTACAATGGTTGGGCGATTGCTATCTAGCCCTATGACCTAGCAAATTGTTTCTTAGCGTGTCAAAATTAGCGTGACAATTAGGTATCTCTTTTTGGTAGATCTTCTTTTTGGACTTCCGGGTCAGTCTGCAGACTCTCCATGAAAAGGCATTCAGATCTCCTCTCCTGATTACAAGAAAGCTGAAAGTCATGGAAGATTATGAACGCAATCAGTCGTGCATTACTATCCACTCTGACAATATTTTAATAACAAATTTGGGTGCAGAACAGATGATCATTTTGCGATGGTCAGTGCCTCAGTGAGGGCACTGGCTCTTTCTGGGAGGCGCGAAAGAGTCAAAGTCAACGTCATACTTAAATTAGTTTCCGATGAATATGTATTCGGTATTTACGTTTTTGAGTGAGAAATATGAACATCAATTGTTTAAATACTTAACCTTAATAAAAAAGTGTAATGTATTTAATTAAAAGTACTCGATTATGGGCATCCCTCAACACTTTTATACGTTTATTCGTTAATTAAATGTTAGCTATATTCTACATAAGGATGAAAAACAAACAAGATATACACACGAAGAAATACATACAAGAATAATACAACCGAAGAAAAAAATTTAAGGTTAACAAAAAAATATGTACATAAGTATTACTGTGCAATTTGGAAAATAAAATATAGTCAAGTTAATATGTGTCTAATGAAAGATTTAGATCGACTAAAAATTTCAAATTTTAAATTAGCATCTATTGTCAGGTTTTGTTGAATTCATATAAATTTCTAAATGTAACTAAATGGTACCCGCACTTAAATTTTTAGGAGACGAACAGTCATTGGCTATATTGGACCCCAGCCCAGGCTGATCTTTTGCGTCGACTCACTCGGTGACTCTTCCTTTTCTTAATCTAGCTTGTGCCGTATAAAAGACTCCAACAGATATGTTTCATCTGCTAATTCATCATCATCATTTTAGCGTTGCATCCTGGTTGCAGCCCAAACTTTCGCTTCGGCGCCCGGGGTCCACTTTCCGACTTTTTCTTCTGGTAAAATAGGTAAAAATTTGAAATATTTTCAAGTATTGAAGGAAAAATGTGAAAAGAGACCCACCGTGCACAGTATGTTCGCTTTAACATCTGAAAGTAACGATGGTGGCTTCCGGGCCTCTTATAATATCTCATTACTTATAGCGAAATCTGGAAAACCGTACACCATTGGAGAACAGTTAAATTTACCCGCTGTTGATGAGGTTTTAAAAACTGTTCTGCACAAATCTCCATTTGACATACTCAAAAGATTTCCATTGAGTAACAATACTGTAAAAAGACGTATTGATGAAATGAGCTCTGATATTGAAAGTTTCTTGTGTAATTATCTGCAAACAACTCGTTTTTCTATGCAACTGGACGAAACAACTTTATTGGCTAATGAAACAATATTAATGGCATATGTTATTTGTTATGGACGAACAAATTTATGAAGGGCTCCTATTCGAGAATACTTTGGAGATGGACACTAAAGATGAATCAATATTTAATGTCTTGAGTGATTTTTTTAAGGAAAAATCGATTCCATTCACAAATGTTATTTCGGTGGCAACAGATGGAGTTCCTGTCATGATTGGGCGATCTGGTGGATTTATAAGCCATCTTAAAAGAATTATACCAGAGGTAACTGTAATTCACTGTGTTATCCACCGACAACACCTAGTAGCGAAAAATTTGAGTGATAAATTGCACCAATTGTTTCAATTTTTGATTAATGCAGTTAACAAAATAAGAAGAAATGCGTTGAATACGCAGTTATTTACACAATTGTGCGATGACAATGATGAAGACTTCCAATGATTTCTCGTACATACTGAAGTACGCTGGTTGTCGAAAGGTGCATATTTAATAAGATTTTACTCAATTTTTGAATCAGTTTTAGAGTTTCTGGAAAGTAAAGATCCAGATTTAAAAGAAAATCTGATCAATTAGAAAGTAGTATTTACAGATTTGTCCAAAAAATTTAATGACATTAACTTATAATTACAAGGGGACAGCCTTAATTAATAAAAACAAAGGGTGTAATTTCAGCTTTTCTTGGAAAATTGTAATTTATGAAGCAAAATATTAGTCGGCGCGAATTTTCCTACTTTTCAAACTTGTCACAGGCAGAATGTCTTGATGAGGATATTCAGACAGAAGTTCAACATTTAATTGCCCTGCATAATGACTTCAAAATCAAATTTCAATATGTTCTAACGATGGAAATACCACCATGGATCATAAATCCATTTGATGAAATGAAAGTGGAGAATGTGATATTACAAGACTAGCTACTCGAGCCTAGCACTTATGAGGAGCTGAAGGTGAAATTTAAAAGAGAGTATCAAACATTTTGACTGCAGGCAGATATACCCGAAAATATCCTGGACTGTGGGGAATTGCGAGAAAGCTTTTAAAGGCGTTTCCATCATCATTCCTTGTCAAAAAGTTTTAGTGTCATCGAATATCACGGAATCACGGAACGGGGAGATTTGCGGTTATTCCTAACAAAATTGAAGCTAAATATTTATAATTTGTTGTCAATCCATCGGGTACATCGCTCCCATTAAAATTGTTTATTTTGTGATTGTCATTGTAGAAGTTACGTTAAGTTATTAATGTTTAATTTTATTAAATTACGACTGTTATTTCAATGTAATATGATAACAGTAATAATTAATAGTGTAATAATTACATATTTGAATAAATACAACACAAAAATATACTATATTTCTTTTTACCACTCTGAATGGGGAGTTTTCTAAATGAAATAAGTGAGAATTGATTGGTTCCTTGTGCTGTGAGTATATGTCATAAAAGTGAAGTTGGCTTGGCCAACTTTATTTATATGACATCCACTCACAGCACAATGAATTAATTAATAAACCAATCAATTCTCAACTTTTTTCTAAAACTGAAAGTGGTTGGCTTTCAGCCGCAACCCAAATTTTCATAGTGAGATCTAATCTTCACATTTTTTGTCGAGTTTTGGGAATATGGTAGAAATGTAACTCCAGGGGGTCCAGCGGAACCAGCTAAATTTTGAAAGTGGCCTATGAGAAAAAAGTCTGGGAACCTCTGATCTAGACTACAACAGAGTATTGCAAATTATACATAAGTATATTTAGTACTCTGTGGGGATTGAACACACGAACCTGACCGTCTTAGACCAGTTGTGTAGCCAACTGAGACAGCTGTGTCGAGAAACATTATAACAGCTATCAAACTATCATTTTGGATATTTTGGAATCCTTGCAGATTATTTGTTTCTTGTCACCTAACTTTTTATTTCATAAAAGTGCTTACTAACATCTCCTTATAACATTTGATGTGTGTTACAATGCAACATAGAATACCTGTCAGAGATAAAATCCAGACGGTTGGCGCACGCGTCATTTGTCCTTTGCATCACTTACAACTCGAATCCTTTTCGTTCTTATTGGTCGTAGTTTTGTTTTCCCATTACTGAGTTTTTGGTTTTTGTTCTCATCTTGTTGAGTTCATTGTATTCGTTTTTGCACTTATCGAACTTGATTTCTTTTTGGAACTTGTTTTCTTCATTTATTCCTTCAGATAGGTAGTATTTCAGTATTGATATTTATATTAAGTATATACTATATTTAACATTAATAGAGGAATTGTTTTAGAATACAAGTATAGTTTGTAAAAGTATGTCGAACGTAATTCAAGGGCAATTTTACACAATTTACTGAACATCATGTTTCAAATTTAATTGGCACAGGTAACCAAAAAACTAAGGCCAATTTTTAAAAACGCGATCATGATTGGACGACACGGGCAAGGGTGGGTGCGGGAGAATCATTTTAAAATAAGCTTAAGTTGTAATTTCTGAATCTGTGTAATCTCACGATAAACATGTGTGTGTTTGTAGTTTAATGTTCCGGTTAACCCTCGGCTTCGGCAGCCGTTTTCCCAAATACCAAAAGATGATAATTGTCAAAGAGGAAATATTATTTTAGTCTACGCAAAACATATGATTTTTTTGTTTGGGATAGTTTATTTGAACACGTTAAATCTTAGCTAAGGGCTAATGATTTTATACAATTTTGAGGGATTTCTGAAAGTTTACTTTTTATTTATGTCTGGTCAGGTGCTTCTAACGGTTGTTCAAAAATGACCGAAACGCCAACAGTGATTACAATAATTACGGACTTAATAACGTTTTATAATAATCGCATTTTTACTAGCAATGGATCCTGGCTGCATCCAAAGATTGCAAGTTAAGGTTTCAAGAATGGATGAGGTTTTTCGAGGTGAATATTTTGAAGGACGACTGTGGTCCTCGCCTCTCGCTCAAACAGTACCACTTCACTGTTGAATGTGGTCAGCCTAAACGAGTGATCGATTATTCGCCTTTTAAGACTCAAAGCGATTGGTCATATGACGTACGGTGTAGTCATCATTAGTAATTTATTGTTATTGAACTTTAAACTTAACCGGTGCTACATGTAGAAAATTAAAGTTATAACCTGATTAGACGAATTAGACTTATTGTAATCGCTCACAGGTACTGCACAGACTTCTAAGTTACGAAGCTACAAAAGAATGTTAGTATGCTTTTAAAGGTGCTCATGTATTTAGAACTGGTGGTCTGATTTTAATAAAAAAAAGGTTCAAAGCCCTTTTGAGCGTATAGCCTTCAAACAGAAACACATGAATATCGTATTTTTTTATTTGGGAGTCACGATGCCATAGATTTATTTACTCTAGACAGAAGCGTCTGAATTAAATAAATAAAAAAATAAGTGCAATCCTATACAGTTGTGTGGCGCGGGTGCGGCATGGGCTTGGGGCGCTGGTGGGCCGGCCGTGCGGCTGAGGCTGCGGCGGCGGCGGGGGCGGCATGGCGGTGAGCTGCCCCGAGGTGATGTACGGCGCCTACTACCCGTACCTGTACGGCCGCGGCGCCGCACGCTCCTTCCACCACGCGCCGCACTTCCAGTATGACAGGGTTGGTACCTCCGCATATCACTTCAACCAAAATAGATGATAATTCCGCCATTTCACTTCTAAGACTTGCGACTGCTTGCAATCACCTGATATTGATCCTTCGGCTGTGACACGGTGCACCGAACCATTTCCATTTGTAGTTATTCCAATTAATTTGAGATGCAGTGCTTCTATTTGAGTAGTCTGATTCGCTTTGAGTGTTAATAGACTTAAAAGTCAAACCAAAACATGTGATATGATTTTTTATTGGTGTGCAACAGCAGATTGGCTGACGGCCCACTTAATAGTAAGCAGTTCCCGTCGCCTATGGACGTTTGCGACGCCAGGAAAACTGCTTATAAGCTGCCGTCCGCGCACTGGAGCTGGAACCTAGAGCACGTATACCGGAACACAACACAAGGTTGTTGTGGCAGCACTACCGGTTGTTGCCATCCATATGGGTTTACAGTCACTAATTCTTTGGGACCTGTCTGAACATTAGATATAGAACATAGCCGGAAGGTGGCGCTGCCTGCAAGAGGACACGAAGGCCATCTAAAGGGCTCGTAGGATGTTTTCACTTCTACAGTGATGACGTAAGCCAGAATATTCAGTTGTACAAAGAGCTTTTGGTGCAGTTCAACGTGCAATCTGGCGCTGGCAATGTGGGCAGCAGCGAGTCGTACGGGGCAGGGGCAGGGGCAGGGACGGGAGCAGCCGCGCTCAGCTCAGGCTCGGCGTCATCGGGAGCGCAGTCGCCGGGATCGCCGCCACACGCGCACCTCGCACACCATGCGCAGCGGCTGCGAGCTAAGGAGGAAGACCTCTCGGCCCACGGCCGCACCAGTGCTGATGGTAACGCATCATTTTTATTGCCATTTATTGTTGATGTGTACGTACCTGTGGTCGAGGTTATTTAACTTTGCGCCACCTACAAATCAGAATCGTGCACGTTCATCATGTCATACCATCCATTTATCGGAAGACTGCAATATACACAGCTTCCATTATCTCGAGACATTTGCTCAGTGTGTCACTATGAACTGGTGAGAAATTGATGCAAAGGCTGCCGATGTGGTCGCGGTGCGGTGTTGCAAACAAGCTACACTACTAGAGCCTGCTTCTAAGCATTGATTCGCTAACGTCCGTCTCAGATGTCAATGAAATAAATATATAGTATATAATTATAAATTGTAAATAATAACTTTAAGTCCTAAATAAACATATTTACTTTCTTTCTTCCAAAATATTAGGCCCCGCCACTGCAGCACCTTTAGTGGTGTAAAACACAAAATTCGGTGCCACAAACATCGTAATATTTTGTTGAATGTTACCAAGGGCGTCGCCAAGGGGGGGGGGGGGCAGGCAACTGATTAAAGTTTGATTTAGTTATTGTGCTCTCGAGGGCTTGTGAAGGTTTATACATTAATATTAGAACCGTTCTTATTACAATCGTCATCGAGGCAGACTTCCAAAGTGTAACGCTTCATGCTTTCGACTGTACCAGGCGTTCATATTTTTTATCCTCTATAATATTGCCCCATTGCCATTATTCATAAGCTGGCGACGCCCTTGAATGGTAATGCAGAGTTTTTAAATCGAATCATCTTCCCTTGCCAAAATATTGAGTGTAGCAATTTTGTAAATAATACTTGTCGTGTCTGCAGCATACTCCTTGTTTGCAATATCTGGAGCAAATATTGCAAATGTATTATTTCTATTTAACACATTTGCTTGGTGGATCACATTTAGGAGTTTAAGTCTATTGCTATACATATTTATACAGTAAATGAGAATTTGTGTTATTCTAATTACTATAGTTGTTAATTTCAGATAAATTTGTATACTGAATTAATTTAACATGTTGCTCAGGAGGCGGTTCCTCGGAGTCAGAGGGCGAGTGTGGAAGTGGCGCGGGCGCCGGAGGCGGATGCGGGGGAGGGAGTGGGGGGCGTGCGCGTGCGCAGTATGTTTCTGCCAACTGCGTGGTATTCACCCATTACTCGGGCGACGTGGCCGCGGTGGTCGACGAGCACTTCGCCAGGGCTCTCTCCATCGACAAGCCCAAAGGTATGGACGAGTAGCAACGTCAGGAGAGGTTGCGTGATCATGGAAGCCCCATCAGCTAGCATACACGTAGACATACCTACTCTAATTGAAGATCCTCTTTTGAGCCTCATATTTCTCAGGGTTCAATGCAGTTTTTTGTTTGTTTTTTATTGATATAGGCATCCTACATTAAAATTCGCTGAAACTTAGTCTTAATCTCATCCCAGCGTTAAATCCCGGTTGCAACCTAAACCATTTTTTCCATATGGTGATTTTCAGTTGCTTGGATAGTTCATGAACACAACAACAATGCCATGGCATTGCGCTGTCTACCTACTTATATCGTTGCAATCTGGAATATTCGCTGTTAGTATCAATCACGAAAGTTTGCTGTTTGGTAGGTATCATTCCGAGTGCCGAGTGCGGAATAGGTATCGGTTGTTATTAGGAGGGTAAGCAAAGGGTTCATCTCGGCTTCACTAGATAAATCAGTGAGAGGCTCGCCTTAATTAAACGCGCCGTTTAATTACGAAGTCGGCAGTCCCCTTGCAAGTAGTGGCGTGCTGTCCCCCTCTGCCCCCCTCGGTTGACCGCCATTTGCCCATTCTGAATTGCTTATTGTATTCACTATTATATAAATGTAGTCAATTCCAAAATAGGCGGTAACATGTTCGCTTTTTGGCACTTGATTACGTTCAAAAGGTTAAAATAAAGTTTGTTATTTACCTGAACACGCGTAGACATGTTATTTGCGCAGCGAGGTTCCAGGCCGGCCTTGAAGGCGAAACATCGGATAGCAAACGCGTGTCTGGAGTGGGGCCCATTACCTAGGAGATGCCGAAAGGGGCCGCGCGACAAAAACGCATAATGTGGCAGCCATATTGGCCGGCGACGCTTTGTGTGAGCGGCGAGCGGCGAGCCGCGCATTCCTCTGCATCGGCAAAAAGCCCGGTCCCGGTGCGGTGGTGGAGGACCCGCGATTTACATTCCTTCTAATGTTACTCTTGCATCAGCCTTAGTTTGCTTCTTCTTTAAATTCAAGTCCAAAAATATTTTTACTTCATACGTAAATCAGCCACGCCAGTGGTTTCGCTTACCCAAACCTTTTGTTAGTTGTTTTGCAAAATTTGCACTGTTTTTCTAAAGCAAACCATCATCTACCTCATCGTGTCATTGGCTATCTTGTAGCGAAAGTCCGCCTCAAATTCTCTGTGCTTACATATTTTGCGAAATTTGACATTTCTAATTATTTAACACAAAAATTATTAATGTAATTGAGAGCGATTTAGCAATATTTAATTATTGAAATAATACTACCATAAATGCACAAGATCTTAGTTTTGCCGGTTTCTATTCTTTATTGAAACTACGTTTTATATATTAAGCGTGTTTTTATTTTTAGTCTCCAAGTTCACCAACTGTCAAATATTAAATTTACGAGTTTAAAATATCATTTTACAAGTATTTTACCAACTTTGGATAAAAATCATATTTCAATAAAAATTTAAAAATTAATGCACGCGGTGGAAGCACCAACTGAGAACCAGTAATATGAAGCTGTTATATTTTTGTTATTCATTAAATATTAATGTGTATTACTTGAATAAACGCAATAATATATTTATAATTGTACTCGTATGTATATAATTAAAATGTATGTGTAGCAAAATATTGTTGTTATATTTATGGTATTTGAATTATCGTTTATTTTTGAAATATTTGAACTTGGGATATTATATAATATACCATAACAGATGGGAGTTTATTGAAATCTCTGTTTGGGGTAGGAAACGACAAAAATTCGCCCAAGGTCGGTCGACACTGTTCTTACGTTCATTTGAATTTGAAACTTAAAATGGATGACCGAATGAACTTTGTTAAAACAGTTTACATTCAAGCTACAGAGCTTGAATGTCGAAATAAATACGAAGTGACTTTTCTCATCAATTGTTACGAACGTGGTAATGGTAAGTGAGTGTGAGGCGATCCTTTGTAATTCAGGTCCGTCTTTGGAGAATCAAAAACGACCTTAGCCTGAGAGGGAATGTGAAGAGGAGGGACGGGAGAGGGGCCTAAGCGTCGCTCCCACGGCCCGCATTCCAAGAACCGGCGATTGTTTTATTGCGTCCGAATGGGCCACTATCTGGTGAACGCCTGAACGGTCCCCATAGGTTTCCTCATTCGACCCCTGTCATTTCTGACGTCAATAAACGCTCTTTTTTATTGTTTCAATAATTCATTGTTGTTTCTCTGCCGTTGAAATGTTTAAATTGAATTTCCATTCATTTCGGGCTGTGATGTGTTTGCTTCCATGTCAACGTATAAGACAAATGCCGTAAACAAATGGTTAATATTGAGCTGAAAGTCCCATTACGTAAGAAAAGACTAATTGCATAGCTAATATTATTAAAAAAAATGCATTAAAATCGGTGCATTATTTTGGGAGCTACCACAAACAGAAACGTTTTCTGAGATTGTAAGAATTTTTTTTCGGAGGCCATTAGCTTTTTGAAACAGTTAAAATATAAGCGTACAATAAACGTGTTGCTCATTGTAAATTTACACTTTAATGTGTTGGCGCAGAGAGCGTGCCGATGGTTTCCCGCAACCTGCCGGCGTCGTTCTTCAACGCGGCGGCGGTGGCGGCGGGCGTGGGCGGCGTGGGGGGCGCGGGCGGCGCCTGCGCCGGCGTCGACCTTTACGACTACGACCCCTGGCACCAGCACTACGGGGGCTACGGTCACGCCGCGCACCGGCACGCCGCCGAGTACCACGCCGCGGCTGCGGCCACGGCGCACCACAACATGGCGGCGGCCGCGGGCTACGGCGGACTGCTGCTGGGCCGCGGCTCGCTGCACCACCAGTACAAGCCAGTCGAGTGGCCCGCGCAGCACCATGCCGCGCACCACCTCGACCCTGCCGCCTGCTCGCCCTACTCGTATCCCGCGGTGCCTCCAGGTCAGTGACAGCGTCAGCGCGATTATCATTACCTATTTTGCAGCTCATAGCGGTTGGCGGCTCGACATCGGGCGGCTTGTCAAGATGGCCTATGAATGAGTAGGTATGATCTCAACTGCAACCTGAATATTTTAGACAATACGTAGCCGCTCGCATTACTGACAATTTAACGGCATGTTCGTCGGGAATAGGGTAATTGATACAATGCCAGTACATTGACCAATTGTCGCGGTTGTGAGGCGCTTGCGAGCGTCGCGCGCTCCTTGATGGCCGATGGCGGCGAGCTTTAAAGGCCGCTTCCCTAATGAGGGCGATTAAAATTAATTTGCGCGGCGAGTGGCGGCTCCCTCTCGTCGCAAATTAAATTCTTCGCTTTCGATTGCGCCCGCACCCCTCGGGGTCCGCCCCACTTTGTCTCTGGATTGCGCCCGTCCGCGTCCGCCTGATTGATGCCCCTCGGGCCGCGCGACCCTCTTCAACTTAACCCTATTCGAGCCAACATTAAACAAATACTCTACGCAACATTTCCTTTGTTTATAAAGTAAACGAAATCTGTATCCATACTTATACACAATCATGGAAGGGACCGGATACTGGCTCCGCTCTCGCAGCGCTCGACTCGTGAAAAATATTTATCGTATGAAATACTCTTATTAGACGAGCTTTTAAATACTTCGAATAATACCGATACTGATATGGAATCATTGGATACGAATGTAAATTGTAACTGTGTATTGTCTGTATTGTCTCTGACCAAAAGCCATAGTAACAGAACTTAAACGTTTAAACGTAACTAAAGGACCTGAGCAGGACCTGATGGCCTATCTCCTTTTTTCTAAAAAATACTGCTGATTCTATGGCTACTCCTCTATATGTATATATTATTCAACAGAAGTTTAAAAGAAGGAATTATTCCGAATACTTGGAAACAAGCAAATATAACACCAATTCACAAGAGCGGAGTTAAAACCGACGCGCGACGCCTGCAATTACCGTCCTATATATCGTTGCTATCCGTTTTGCCTTTTGGCAACCTGTAACCTGCAACCTGTCTTGGAACGCTTGATACACAATTATGTAGGTACATATATACTCACTTACTTATGTAAGCTTATTATTGAAGAACATGGATTTGTAAAAAAATATCATCTATAAGTAATCTTCTTTTTACAGATTTTTTATTTCCGTCTACGGATAACCATAACAATTTGTATAAAATTGACACTATTTACACTCACTTTCGCAAGGCTTTTGACAAGATGGACCACGATAGAATATACTCCTAAGGAAGCTTGCGTTCAATGATATTCGAGGAAACTTATTGAGATGGTTTTCCTCCTACATTCAAAACAGAACACAGCGTGTTGCTATACATGGAATCTATTCCAACTTAATTTCTGTAACTTCCGGTGTGGCCCAAGGTACGATCTTAGGACCTTTGCTTTTTGACATCTTCATTAATGATATATAGCAGATTTTTAAAAAACCCAATTTTAATGTATGCCGATGACCTCAAATTTTTTTAAACAGTTTACAAATGTACAAGATTGACACAAATACAAAAAGATCTTAATTCACTATCCAATGACTGTGTCGCAAATAATTTACATCATAATATACAAAAATGCAAATCTATAACATTATCAAAAAAAAATATTGTTCATACTTATTCACTTTCAGGTAACAGTTTAGAAAAAGTTTCCATAGTTAAAGACCTAGGAGTCATCCTAGATTCTAAATTACATTTCGATTTTCATGTTAATTATACCTATATGTATTGTCAATAAAGCTTTAACACTTTATGGGTTCGTAATGCGTACTAGTATGCCATTTGAAAAGTCATCATCTGATCTTTTATTGTACAAATGCCTCATAAGATCACAATTAGAATGTGCTATCACAATTTGGTATTCAATTTATAACAAATACAACGCGCAGATAGAATTAGTACAACGTAAATACTTAAAAGCTACGAACTACCGCTTCTATGGCGCTAAGTCCTCGTATGACTCACTTCTTACCAAATACTCTTTACACAAATTCGAGACAAGAAGGAAGTCGTTTGACGCCATACTTTTGTATAATATTTATCATAATAAGTTTGACTGTAATCCGTTAATTAGTAAACTGAATATCCATGCTCCGCAGATATATCAAACAATACCTAAGAGAAACGCGTAGGTACTTAAATCATTTACTTCTCGCATTTGTAAAACTGCAGCGGGGATCGTGACCCTCTCAGTAAGATTATGAGATAATATAATAAAAGCTTCACGGATGTGGACATATTTCACCTTTCTGCTGCTGATTTTAGGAATAGTGTAACCGAACAATTTTTATACAAACCGAATGACCGTCTGTCTGTACATCTCTTTCTTTTTTTATTATAGGTTTATGAATTAAGTTATAAATGTGTAGTTTTTAATCTAAAATGTAGTTTACCTTACCTTAAATTTTTAGAGTCTGTCATTGTGGGCAACGATATTTATTAGTTTTACCATTAGTAATTTAAATTTTCATTTCACCTGTATTGTAATTTTTAAGGTAAAATTTGTAGATCCTAAAAAATATATAAATTATCTTATTGAACTCAATAGGTTGTATTTGAATTGATCGGATTTTTCTGATATTTACATTATTGGACAATTTGTGTTTTCCACGGGTGTATTTATTTATTTGAACACAACACAACTATCATCACAGATAAACCAAATCGATAGTGCGATCGAATAATATATAGATAGTATAAAGTGTTGCCGCCTTCGTAAATTCGCTCAAAGAAAAAAACAAAGCTCGCTTGTTAAGTGTGCGTAGGGCCCGGGTCAGGGGCGACTAATTTACAAGATTCGTCCTACCACGTGGCACCACAAACATTTATATCTACATGTATATCTTAGAGTCGCATGTAGTCGATTTAAGCTGCCACAGTCCACACTGTGACCAGGCGACCAGCACTGACAGCTGCTTTTATTAAGCCGCCTTACCTACATGTCTCGCACTTGGAGGCACTCATGTCGGTAGTACAGACTCGAGTCGAACGGTCGTACTTAACGAAGGCAAGGCATCCCGAATGGATGACTCTTTCCTTGACAAGTTTCACAGGAGTCGTTTAAGCACTGTTAATATTCAATTTTTAAAGAGTAACTCTTTTTGTGTGTGCATCATAGATACGTATAGCCCATAGATTATTCCCGCGACCACAGAGCTGGCGTAAATCCCGATCGAGAGATAAACTTACGGTTTGAAGAGCTGTTACAAAACTACAATGATCCTAAATTCTGTATTTAATAACTTACCAGTACTTCTAAAGGAATAAACTTACAAGCAGGGGGGCGTTATAATGAAGTTTTTAAACATTTATTTATTTATCTATAATACATAATTATATTGAGCAACAAATTAAATGTAATGAATTAAAAATCTTAACTAACGATAAAATATCATTACAACTTGTCTTACGCTTAAAGTGTTGGAAGAGCACGCACCAGTGCGTTCGCGAATGCATTAGGGTGTGACAAGATACATTTAATTCAAACATATTCCGTTCCAATTAAGTTGCGGCCCCACCAGTCTTCGTGAGCTTAGAAAAGGCGTATATTTTTGTGCGTGCCGTTACGAAGGGGGTGCGTTTGTTGGGTGGTTGACAGGGGTGGTGCCATATCACATGTGGGGTGGGTCGGGCGCGATGGCCGCGAGGGTTGCCTTATTGACAAATACCACGCGCGACACGCTCCCCGCGCCCCCATTGTATCCTTCACGCGACACTACACAATACCATCCCATGTTGGTTTTCTACTACCCCACACTGAGAAAAATGACTTCCGTACTTCCCTAAATATATTATTAAAATAAATAATGATACTTCACGATGACACACACCTAAATCATATGCACGAGGAAATACCTACAATTCCACCTTATGTTTTAATTTTTCAAATAAGTTTCACTACGAGCAGTCTAGAATAATATTTACTCCATGTGTCTGTCAATATATTATCCCAATTATCTATGTTAGAACGCAAATAAGTCTCCAGATTGCAATAACAAATCGATTTTCGCGTCAAATGGTTTTATACATTCGTACTTTAAATGATGGGAACAGTTCGTTTCATTCATTCGTTCACACCTATTTTTTCAGATCATAATTCTGTCATGATTTCATTAAATTTTCCCAGTTAATTGTGAGTTTCTTAGCAACGGGTTTCATATTTACCCATGGAATAACGGTGAGTTTCCGCAGTATTTCGATTCCCCAACTTTTACCTTTGCTCAAGTAGCCCCTCCATGACCTGTTAATACAAAGTCAAGGCTGATGTACTGCTTAATTTATTTTGCATCATCCAATACAAAAGAAAGTAAAACCGGAATGAGAAGCAGGTATCACTTCATGCATTTGAACTAAACCTAATATACCTACTATTATTATTATTTAACGGTTTAATTTTATCTTTATAATATTTGATTATTATTTATGCATTAGCATTTGCAGCATTTTTTTTCTGGTTTCACTTTAATTATGTAATTTAAATTTACGTATTAATTAGATATATTTGGTTGTTCTTTACTTACATATGTACATCCAGGGGCCAGTGGTCAGCGCGCCGCCATTGGCCAACCAACGTATTTATGCATAAAAAGTGCTGCAACGTTTATGCTTTAGTGTCGTTTCTAAATAATAAACTGGCTGTTAAATAATCTGTGTTGGCATAATTCCTATGCAGCAAAATGCTCAGCTGCCAACCTCATTTGCCAAGTTTACGGCGAGTGAGTAATAACCCAGTCTTATACAATGTACAATGATTTATAATAAGTAATCTAATATAACAATTGGATAAAATCAAATGAAAATCAGGTAAAGAAAGTCAAGAAGCTTCCATCGTTTAAATACAAAACTTTTTCTTTTATTCTCTTAAATTCTTGCTCAGATAGTAATTCTAAGTACTTAATTATATGTCCTACTATAGATATTTGGAACCTAGTTTATAGTTGTTTTGAAACGAATCTCCTGAATAAAAACATCATGTTTCCTTGTATTCATTAAACTTATAACGATTTCTTTTCTATGATACTGTATTCGTATTAAAAATCCTAACACTGGATTAGTCTGTGATGATAAGAAATAATAATCAAACTTTATATTATAAAAAATGACTTCGAATGCAAATACTAAAAACCAAGTGCAGCGCGAACCATCGAGAGAAATGAAACAAATAATTGTGTCCCTATCTTCCTTCACTGAAGCTTCATAATGTCCTCTTGCGTTAGATGTGCTTGCTACTGAGTACCGGGATCCCACGGGTGTGACGGGAATGCGAGGGGGTACTGGGCAGAAACGTGTGGGCGCGGGGGCGGGGGCGGGCCGTTGGTTGGCCAATGGCGGTGCGCTGACCACTGGCCCCTCGGCCCCTCCCGATCAATACGGACAGTGCCCCCCGTCGCGTCGTCCGCAGGCCGCAGCAGCTACTAAATCGCGAGTGCGGTCCGTCAATTAAGGTTGCGCACACACTCGCCCGTAGCTACATTACATGTGTATGCGCTTATTGCGGGTGCAAATATACGAGTAGGTGATATTCGGCAACCCCCCTACGCCTGAAATACTGAGACAAACAAACGTCACCGTTTCGTTTGCGAATGCCTTTATATTTGCCAAAGAAGCAAGCGTGGCGGACGTCTTAATCGCAATAGTGATAATTTAAGGCTTTATTGTTTATTTAAAAAAGTTACCCATAATATTAAAACAAAATATTGGACTTAATAGACAAAACCACATATTTACATTTAAGCCAGGGACAGCGTGCCAGCGTGGCAATAATAGGAAAAGTCGGCTAAAAAACAGCGTGGTTAGTTGCAAGTCTTGGCTAGCAGTGAAAAAAGATTTGCATTTTTTGTACTTACCTTTGCGAGCCTGCATCTCAACGGATGCGTACATAAAAAAACAGATATAAGTAGAAGCAAACTTTTGGAAAACTTTGTAAAATTAACTAAAGTTTCCATGTGGACAAAGGAAATAATCATAAATACATCAAAATAGTTTCATTCTTCGCAACAAAGACAACTGAATATTAAATTTGCATTATTTTTTAAAGTTGTTTTTAAACCTACATGCGTTGTGAAATATTTTTTCACAGATAACGGTGCCGCAACGATAAATGTTAGAGAACTAATAAATTGAACAATGGTCGTGATAGAAGCTTTTCAAAGGCGTGAATGCTACGCAATGTTTTCCGGCAAATTCATTTGATTCTTCGAAAAACCGACAGTTTAAACATTCAAGTGAAATTCAAGTGAAAATTAACCTTTAATACAGAGTAATTAAGCTTCTTGTAGTAAGTGTCGGCTCTTTTATAAGCCATTATTATCATAATAACATTTCGCGTCATAAAAAACTACAATAATATTTAAAAAAAAACATAATAAGTTGTAACAAACGCCTGGGTACCTCCCGCAGTTCTACATATCCCTCGGTCCTCCGGGGCCGGAGGAACCCGTTAAGAATAGGGTTTTTCCCCGAGACAAAAAGATATGGCATTATTATTATTATGTCTTTAATTGTAATAATTCTTAAATCTATTAATTTTGGTTATTAAATGAAACATTTACGAACTTCCGGTTAGTTTACAGTGATGTAACATGCTTTTAAGTAAAAAAAGATACGTATCTAATAAAACTCAATGATGTATAATCAATTATGTTTAGATATTAGTATCTCTTTGAAATGGTGCCGTGCGCCCAAATGCCACTCCGGCGGCTGGGGTTCGCCCAATGCATCTGTTAATCAGTGTTCGATATTTTAAATCAGACATGCAATAACGCAATCTTATGTCTTTGTAACACTAATGTATTCGATGTTTTAAACTCTCAAGCGATTTTTTTTCTGAGATCTAAATTGAATTCGACGGATCCCCGAAGTTGTTCTCAATATGGAGGTTGCTTAATATGGAAGTTTACTTATACAAGAAACTGATTACCGTTTCCTTTCCTGATTACGCTGAAGATCTGTGGTTTGTGTCAGTGTCAGGGAGAGGCAACGACGGCGACGACGCGCATCGAACGTGAACATGTATTAGCATTTATTTTTCTTACGATTAGATTTCACTCATCGAAATCGATCAAACGATGAAATTATAACTATACCTACATATAACTATAAAAACAAACCTCCATTTCGCAATAAGCAGTTTTGTAAAAAGTTAGAAATTTACAAGAATACCATGCGTATAGAAAGAACTGTTGGCCTCCTTTGCTCGATGTAAACGATGTCGCGGCGAGATTCGGCCCACTGCGCCCGAGGCGGAGGCGGAGGCGGCGGAGACGGCTGGCCGCGGAGATGGTATCTCGCGCCGGTGCGGCCATCGCGATCGCCTTCTCGGTTGGACCTCATTTATAACAATCAGCCTCACTCGACACCAAATTAATGATCCCTCATGGAAAATAACTAATGTCGAATCAACTATTTACCGATGCTTCAAGGAAAAAACATTGGTACTTCTTATCAGTCAGGCTTTTGACAGATTTATTTAAAATATATCCTTACCTATATCTCTTATAGCTCTTTCAATTGCAATCTTTGATGGGGTTGATTAACATATAATGCTTGAGCTAGCCAGCAATAGCGCAGGCTTAATGTAAAAATAACAGAAAATTTTCTATAAAAACTATAAAAATAAAATTTCAAATAAACTCTTCCGTCAATCAAGTCGATTCTATAGGATTCCATACGATAACAATTAACCTTAAAATTAAAAATGAAAAATATAAAAAAAAACATTTTTACTTTTTTAGTTCAATTTAGCACCCCAGCGCAGGCTTCGCCACCATCGAAGCGGTGAGGCCCGTCCTGGCCGAATGGCTGGAAAGGCGCCACGGCGCCCTGACCTTCCGCCTGACGCAGGTCCTCTCGGGGCACGGTTGCTTCGGGAGGTACCTGTGTCGCATAGGGTGGGAGATGACGTCGGGGTGCCACCACTGTCGCGCGGGCGACGAGGACGACACGGTGGACCACACTGTCGCCGTGTGCCCTGCGTGGCGCGAGGAGCGCCGCACCCTCGTCGCCCAAATCGGCGTGGACCTGTCGCTCCCAGCCCTGGTTCTGTCCATGGTCGGGGGGCGATCCTGGATGGACGGCCGTCGCCTCCTTCTGCGAGGCAGTCATGTTCGCAAAGGAGGCGGCGGAGCGGGAGCGGGAGTCGACCACCACACTCCCCTCCCGCCAACGAAGGTCACGTCTGCGGCGCCGGAGGGCAAGTAACGACCTCCGGCCGCCGTAAAAAGCGGCCGCGGGCGGCCCCTCGGGGGAGGATCCGCCGCCCGCACTATTGCCGCGAGGGTGAGAGCTGCGTGCTGTTCTGCGGCCTCCCTCAACTCCTAGAGTTGTTAGGAGAGCACCGGGGGGACGAAACCCTGACCCCCCTGGCGCCAACACTTTAGAAGGGGCCCGCCTCAAGACAAAGGGCGGGCCGGCAGCGTCCCGGGCCACGAGATCGGCAGGCCATATATCCGTGGGCCCGGCCGTAGGCGATAAGAGAACAGCGGGGTTTATTAGTGGGTAGTCGGATGGCCAAACATCTTTCCCGAAGTCCCACATATCCCTCGGTCCCCCCGGCCCGGGGAAACCCGTCAAGAGAGTTTTTTCCCCGAGACCAAAAAAAAAAGGTTTCTTAAAATACATATATCTAATTAATTTTTTGACAATTCCCAATCGATGAATGTTTTTATTAATTTAACGCCATCTTCCGACAGTAGCAAAAGAAAGCGTTAATCCTGATGATCCTAATAAGGGCTATGGGGCAAAATTATTAAATTTTTTTGATCGGCAAAAATCGAGTCCGAAAATTACGTTACATAGATACATGCAGGCAAGTTAACAAAAACGTGGTAAAAAGAATTATGTGAACATGTTCTTAAACTCTTAAAGTACAAATATTGAATATAAGTACTTCACTTATTTCGTTGTCTGCTTGTCGTGAATTGCCCTAAATATCAAAGAAGACTACAAAAAGAAATCGCTGGGGAGTTATTTCGCCGTTTCTCCTCTGGCCAGCGTTTTGTTTTGTAAACGGTGGCAGCTTTTTGTCATTCAATGACTGATCTGTGTGATTCTATATTGAATGAAATAAATGATTGTGATTTGATTTGAATAGTAAATAATCTGAATATTCAATGATAAATATATAAATAGAAATTTGTTTATATACCTATTTATCATTGAATATTAGTGATGTTAGTAGAAAAGCGACACAAGTAATATATGTAACCGTTGTTTGTTGTTGCGCAGGTCTGGAGGCGCAGGTGCAGGACACGTCGAAGGATCTTTACTGGTTCTGAGAGCAGCAGCAGCAGGCGGAGGACGGCGAGTGAGCCGTGTTCAAACCCTTAACAATGCGCTGTAAGCACATTTAACTGACATTCGTGTGCGCGGACAAACTTATCGTGCAAGTGTGTTAAGGTGGACTAAAAGTGCAAGTGAACAGTGGGACTCTGTTGGAGGGAGCTACTTGTATACACGGACAGGAATTATCTCAGGAAAGTTAGGCGACAGCGACATTTTAGCGATGGTTTTGCGCATGCACTCTGGCGTCCTTTTCATCTAACTCTATGTAAACAAGCATTATGTATAAAGCCTGGTCATATGGTGCCTTATATGAAGTTCAAGTTCTTTTTGGAGTTATTTAAGCTGTTGCTTCGTCAATGTTTGGGAATTCACATTATTCTCTCTCTCTTAAAAATGAATTAACGGTCTGTAAAGGTGGTCACCTTTATTCGAAAGTGACAAGCTATTATATAATGAAAATACAATTGTGATAAAAGGCTGTTAAAGCAGTACACGTGTAATAATTTATCTAGCTCGTTGGAGCATTCGCACGCGTAATCGCTGCACGAGGTGCATGCTATGCCAAGTCGTGCTGCGATCACTGAGAGGGTGGCGTGATAGCGTGTATGCCGCCGCGCCGTCGCGTCCGTGGCAATGGTTCACGTAATCATCCTTTCATTCTACAAGTAGGTATTAAAGTCAATAGCTCTGAAACGTTTGTATTCACAGTGGTGGATATCTCACGGATTGGAACACAAAAGACAGGAAAAGACAGGGTTAAAACAACACTTTAGAACACAACTTTATCTTTCATTCGAGGCTATCTCATCTTGTGCGCTAGTTATTACAATCATGTCAAAAAAATGTTGATAATTTAAATTTTTCCTTTGACAAGCTGCTGTTTTAGAAATGCCAATATTTTACATTAAATTAGAGCGAAGTTTTGTGCCGCAGAATAATGTGAACAATAAATAAAATGACAAAAGTCACACAAATAATGGCAAAGGAATGTCGTGTCGGAAGTAACGTGACACATTCCTATTGTTTACTCGCGACAGCGCAGCGGCCCGCTCTTGAATTAAATATCAGCAGGTGGGCGCGGGGGCAGGTGCCGGGCGCTAGGTGCCCTAGGCCACTGACAATTGGACGAACCCAAATTCATATCAGAAACGTGAACATTTACCTACTTGAAGTTACATTACAAATTCTATTAGGTATATGAAAAGTTATTGGTGAATCATAACGATGACTCTTAAAGAAAACTTGAACTAGCAAAAGCAGTAATGCATTAGTTCTCTGGTTATTGGCAACAGATAGAGCAGTAATATGTATATGTGGCAGTATTCATTTTCTTCCATTGTTGTCAGTCGGAAATAGTAGCTTTTTGGGAGTTAGAATGGCGCCCACGTGATGCGCTCCTCGCTTTTCAACTCCCGACTCACTAGCTTGTAAATATGTTATGTTATTGTCGCCCACTAATTGTGTAATGCATCCTCTATAAGTATTTGTAGGAATAAACTTTAGCGAATCGCACATCATGACACTACAGTAGTCGGACCAAACATTTCGTGCACTCCAAATGGATCTTAACAGTACACCATTTAGCAAATCAATGAACAATATGTGCCTTGCATTCCCTAGTTTGTCAGTAAATCATGATTAATGAAATGAAACATCACTAATTAATGAAATGTTGTTAAATCTGACGTAATATATGGAAAAGCTACACACGCATTCTACGGGTGTGTGTACCTGCAAATGCGTTCAATAAACACCTAAATATGTACCTAAGTTATAGTTTAGTGAGTCAGTTACAAATTACTATTCCTAAACGATAAACGAGTTAAGACTCAAATGAAATTCAGCATTGGTTGATTTTGCTTATGATATTTTGGTTACAAGTGGTCTATGATTAAATACTTGAGAAGAACAGTTGTTAAACTGGCGAATAAATCAAAAGACAGAGCACCAAACATGATTAATGACGTGAATTCGCGATGCGTTCGTTCGGTCCGCGGCGGCCCTCGAGGCGGCCCCATTAATCACGGCCGATTAGCATTTACAGGTGTACGGTGTACGGGTGTACCCACTCGCAACAACGATTGCTGATCATTCGTTTCAGTTCTCCTAATTGAGTTAGCTGCATTGATGGCCTTCGCTTACACTCGCCTTCTGTTAGCAGAAGTTAGTAGTAGTACTTCCCTAGGGATTTTTTATCACATCCCCACACGTTTAGATATAACTTTTGCAAATTTTTTGCAGCATACACGCAATGCCTTAATTAGAGTGCCCGGCCTGACTGCGGTCCATCAAGATTTGTTTCTTTGGCAATTACTCGTTCGCTATTAGTTCTATGAGAGGTCACCGGTGGCATGAGTGCGGAGCGCGCCGGTGCGCCCCGGGACAATGGAATCCGTGCGCCCAGAAATAGACGCGGTGCGCCACATTTCAAATGGCTCTTATAAAAAATTGCCACTCCGAATGAAATGTGTCCACGATTTATTGTTATTGTGCTTGAGGGGGGTGTTGGTGTTGGGGGGTGAGGTACCGGTCGCGGCTCTCTCGTCTACCTACGCGGCACATACTTGTAATGTGTTCCAAAGATTTGGTTAAATTATGATAATTCTTGTCATTTTTTAGACGCGTACGTATGTGTGCAGCGTATACTAAGTGACACCTACATGAAACATTTGAGAGATGTTTGAGCGTTTCTTTATAATGTAAACGGTCGTTAAATGATTTACGCGCAAACGCAAATTAAAATAAATACCTACTTTAAAGAATTGTAACTGTTTAATAAACATTTTACGAATTCTCATCGTGTAATAGCCAACAGCAAGTTGGCTGTTCATGCCAACAGACGTGTCGTCTGCCTCCTGTCTGTACAAATCACGTCTAATGCTACAATTGTTGTGCACTCAGAAATATGGTCCGACTAATGGCGCATCGATTCGGTGGACACGTACAATCGATAAACTGTAAAATATTAGGTTAAGGTGCAAACTGTGTTAAGTCTCATTGAAAATAGTTATTATTGATTAAAATAGTCATTCTTTACCAATCCTGACACCAACGGCAAGTTTACTGACTTAAAAATAAATAGTAATTTTGATCATACGAATGAACGGAACTCGTTGTTGTCAGCATTGGTCAATTGAGTGGCCACTCGAATAGCTTTTAAAGGGAATTGCAAATAATATAAGTAATTGATTGTAAAGCGGAAAATGGCGATCTCGCCACACGTACGTATCTTCATTAGAAATTTATAATAAATTCCATTATGTACTGTGATTGTTTCACATGGCTCGTTTTATTCCCCCTCTCCGGTATTGATGCTCATTTGTTTTCTGAGTGGCGGTGCTTTAGTCTAGGCAGTATGTACATGTGGGATGGACACTCGAAATAAAAGTACCCGTTGAGAGTTATCACGGAGGTAAGGGACATAAGGTAATGGATGCAAAAGATGTGGTAGGGCTCCAGTCGCGACTGAATGGCAAACCCCCCTGGTAGAGACCAGACCATACTTAGCCACCATATGATTAGGCGAGCCAGGTTCCAGTTCCCTTACACGAACGGCAGTGTGTTAGCTGTGGCGTCGCAAGTATGCACAAGCGGCCCTCAGCCTGTCTGCTGTTCATCACCAATAAAGAAGTGATGAGGTAGATGTTATTTACGGCCGAGACCACAGGGCCATTATGTCGAAACAACTAAGGTATTTTGAAAGATTTCACCAGTCAGCAGTGGCCTAAGAAAAACCTTAGTTGCAGATCGCAAGAGACGCTTCGCACAATTTCAACTATGACACACAATGGGTATTTTGTTGTTCAATATATTTTTGATTTATATATTTTTGATTTTCGCTTGAAACTATATTAAGCGGAAATTGACCTGTGAATATGCTGTGTGCCCGTACAACAGTATTTGCAAGATGACCTACTGCAAACCCGACGTACTGTGGCCGCGGCGCGCCTATTGTTGCCTCCGCTTCAGTGAGGGGAATCGGGCTCTCAATTCATTTTATTGTTTCACGTTTTTACCGTTTAGTTTTATTAGGTCTCGGGCCGGTGGCGATTATTTTTAAATGTGTTCTCGCACGACACAAAAAATCGAGAATGCAGAAGTAAAGCTCTGTATCTAGGTAATTCTAAATTTATAATTTTTATACTATCAAATGGCGATTATTAGAGATTAGCGGTATTTAGAGCCTCTCCTCGGTGGTTTCAAAAGGACACATAAGCGCCTACTTTATTTACGGTAAATGTCCTCAATTTTTTTGTACATGAGCTGAGCACAGTGGAATGTCTAAACTCCTGTTTAAGCAAGAAATTGTATTAGGCCATATTTAAACGTAGACCAAAATATGAGTTACGTTACGAACACATATTGTCTTATGGAATTAAGAAACTACAATTCATTTACTCCTTAATGGAGGAAGACGGACAAACTGCCATTTCGTTTCAATAAAAAATGCTCTTACAATTTTAGCACTTAGCAAGCGCGTGTACGTGTACATCGTTAACATTAGCTGAGCTGGTGGCTTAACACATTATCAATTACCTATTTTAAACTTATTCGTCATCTCATATTAATCCGGTCGAAGGTTGGAGCTCACTCCAGAGTAGTTACTCTGGAGTAAGATAGTTATCTAGTTAAGATAGTAAGGATTCTTTGGAAGCAATATAGTACGCCTTTATGTTGGATTCAGTTCTGTAACACTTTTATCTTGTAAAAAGAAGGACGAAACAGTGAATAAAGTGGTTTTACACATTTATTTTTTCATCTGACCCTAAAATGGAAGGAGAGGAAGCAAATTTAAAGAAAGGCTATTCGATCTGGATGTAAAAGGGATGCTGTCAAAGCTAAACAACCCCTATCTATTTTTTATAATTACCTAAATGGCTTTTAACGTGTATTTCTTGTTCACGCATTTTGCAAGTAAGATCGACCACTGCAACCGCCTTAGGTCACATAAAAAGGCGCAAAGAGGGACTTAGAGGACTAATGGAAATCAGTCGCCGTAACCGAAATTCTTAAAGAAACCTACCTATATGCACGAGTATTTATTAATAGGCATGCTTTTTAATTATTATGTGACATGGTACTTAATACAGGATTTAAGTTTAAACTCTCATTAAGATTTTAGCGTTCAATTTCGATTGAGTCGTCACGCTTGTTTTCAGAGCTTTGGATCTGCAGTTATGCACATGCACCTTAGCCACACACTTATGATAGACAGCGCTTTAAGCTATTCAACTCCATAGGAGTAAATTCCCCGAAACTCATGTGGGGGACGGGTCAATCATCTATTTGTCTATGTTAGCACTGTCTTACTCGTCCGTGACATTTGTATTTATTAAAAACGTTGCTCATCGTGAAGATAAAGACACGGCATCGTTTAAATGATTTTAATTCAATAAATTGCCCGCTTAATTGGTTTCGGCTTCATAATTTGCGGATTGTCGAGAGCATTTGAAACATTTAAATGGCATATTTTTGGAGAACAATGCGTGTGGCGCAAAATATATTGCACGCATGCCCAACAATAAACTGTGCGCCACATTTCAGTATTCAGTTTGATTTCAGTAGGGCTGTCAGTCGAGAGAATAACTTTGTTTAGAATTCTAAGATATTAAGCAAATCGTTGAATTCGCAATCGGTGCTTCGTTTGTATAACAATAACTAGTGGCCATTTTAGCCAATGAATTGATCTTGAAAGAAATGAGATTGAGGCGGGTAGGGGAACGGTAAAAGTGGTAGAAGAAGAACAACTTGCATGTTAAAGGGAATTGATAGATCGGACTAGAGCCCACGACACAGTTAGCTCTTCAATTGTAGCTTCAAGCTATTCAATTGTAGGTTCATTTTGGAGGTGAAAGTACTTCGTTTCTATACACAATTTTTAATGGATTTCTTAAGCATCCGCAAATCTAAGGCTTCATCTTAGAGTTCATTCCCGGTTGCAACCCTAACTTTCACCGTGGTCCATACGATCTTCGGACGAACGTGAAATTTCCTAATAAGGTCCATCCTCCACAGAATATTCATCTCCATGACACGCAGTTCCTGCTTGTGCCGCTCTAGCAACGGTCATATTTCACAGCCGATTAACAGACAGGCTTAATGATGGTCTTATAGACCGGTCTCTTCAACTGAACTGTCATATTGGGGTAATAAATGACAGTAGGCACCTCAGGTCATTTGACCTACGCGGCATGCAGATCGACTCTAAACTTTGGACTTCAACCATATTAATGACTTATAATAGTGGATGAGTGTTCGTTGTACAACGGACGTTAGACATTAATGCTAGCCCTAGAAATCGTCGAGATAGTAATATCTATGTTTACTAGTATATGTTATATATCGGCTGAAGTATTTGCGAGGCCAATTTTATGAACCACAACGATCCGGACTATTCGCGCGTCCATGAGCGCGCGCTATCTGTGGGCTTATCGCCGCCGGGTTGGAAGGCTCCTGGATAAAGTGCAACCACTTATCACCAACACATTGTGCAAATGTCAGTCATATTATTGCACACTTGGTTGTTGTCAACCATAAGTCGTTTGTAAAGTGTTTAGTAGAAAAGTACTCGTAAATCATGATTATCATTATATACATTTGAAATATTATTGTTAATTGAATGTTGGCAATGTTAAAATTAATATTAGGTAAGAGTTTTTTTTAATTATGTCAGAACATTTCACACAACGCCATCTACTCCCAAACTAAGTTGCATAGCACTTGTGATATGATGTTTTTAATAAATAACAAGATTGATTTCCTTTTCAGTGCGTTTCGATTGGAAAATACAAGATTAAGATTATAGTGTAGCAACGATGCAAATGGTACTTTGATTAAACAAATTGTAGTTGCAGGTCCCCGAAGGGGAAACCGTCTAGGAGGCCACTGTCAGGCACTTTGGGTAGCAGTATTTCTTATTTTTAGTTTGACATAGTTATGTACAGCAAAAACGATACACATCTAAGAAACTTAAGCTAGTCCATTCACTTAGCTGGTATCAAGTATGCAGATGAACGCACTGAACGCAGGATCTTTAGACCTTCATGTTTTATATGTACGTGAAGTCGTACCTCTTCAATGCATCTGATTCCACCTTGAACACACAGGATATCTCCAACTCTCCAAGTGCCGTTGTGTAAAAGACCTCGGGGGCAACCTGTTATGTGAGGACCTCGCGGTGAAGGAGAGATGGCGCTCGTATTTCTACGAGCTGCTGAACAAGCAGCTCAAAGAGGTGCAGTCGCCAGATCTTCCTCCAAATCAAGGATTAGTGCCACCGGTAACGCCTGCAGAAATCCAGAATTGTCTTTGCCGCATGAAAAATCCCAAAGCTGTCGGAGCCGATGGAGTCCCCATCGAAGCCTGGGAGGCGAAGGGCTCTCGTGGCGTGGGCATTTTAATAAAACTTTTTAACCGGACACTCCTCACCGGTACGATCCCGAACCAATGGAGGCTGAGTATATATACTCCAGTCCTCAAAGGCAAGGAGTGCGGTAACTACCGCGGTATAAAGGTCATGTCCCACACAATGAAGCTCTTCGAGAGGGTTATCGACTCTCGGATTCGGCAGGACTGCACTGTCTCGGGATGTCAGTATAGGTTTCGCCCTGGACATGGGACCATGGATCCTGTTTTTTCCCTAAGGATTGTCACGGAGAAATACAGGACGAAGAATACACCTCTGCATTGCCTGTTTCTTGACTTGCCTTCAGAAGGCCTTCAACTGTATTCCTCGCGCAAAAATCTGGCGGGCATTGCGATCCAAAAGGGTTTCAGAGGCCTATATTAGCATCATCCGAGATATGCACCGCGATTCCGATTTTGTGGTTCGGACCGCTGTTGGCGACACGGAATCCTTCCCCATCACTGTCGGAGTGCAGCACGGATACGTCCTAAGTCCGTTTCTGTTCTGCGTGGTATTAGACGTGTTGTCAGACAGCATCAGAAACTCACATGAACAGCCTCCGTGGTTGCTCATGTATGCTGATGATATCGCGCTGGCAGATTCGGACAGGGGTAGGCTGGTGCGACGTGTGAAGGCGTGGAAGGAGTCGCTTAAGAACGGTGGTCTGAAGCTCAATGTGGTGAAGACCGAGTACTTGACCTATAACTCCACAGATCCCTCACCCGTACGCATAGGCGGTGACACGGTTGAGCGCATGGACCAGGTGAAATACCTCGGATCTGTGTTTCATGCGTCTGGTGACATTGATTGCGACGTCAAGGCACGCATTGCTACCGCGTGGGCCAAATGGCGTGAGGTAACTGGTGTCATTTGTGACGCTAGTTACCTCACGCAGTGAAAGTTGAAGAGACAGGTCTATAAGACCATCATTAGGCCTGTCCTTTTATACGGCTGTGAAGCGTGGCCGGTGTTAAAGCGACACAAGCAAGAACTGCGTGTTACGGAGATGATTATGCTGCGGTGGATGTGTGGAGTCCTGCCGAAGGACCGCGTTAGGAACTCCCGCATTCTTGGCAGTCTTCATGTCCGTGACATTGCTGATAAATTGCAGGAATGTCGGCTCCGTTGGTACGGCCACGTTTTACGGTAAACGGATGCTTACGTGGGAAACAAATGTCTGGCCATGCCGCCTCCGTCGGGCCCCGGCAGGAGGGGTAGACCCAAAAAGTGCTGGCTTGACGTCGTAAAGGGTGATATGCGTGCCAATGGGCTCAATACCAGGGATGCTGAAGACCGTGCGAAGTGGAGTAGAAAAAGTCGGAAAGCGGACCCCGGGCACCGAAACTGTAGTGTTGTTCAACTGTATATTTTTATTTATTATGTTGGTACCTGCAGTAACTCAATAAATCAGTTAGCTCAATGCGCCGTGTTTGATTGACGTTCCACTGGCGACGAGTATCGTGATTATTAATTACCACGCGTTAGAATACTATTTTTGGATTTAAATAATGCCTATTGGAAAGTTAGAACCGTTTAACTTACATTCAAAACAGTGGCCCGCATATATCAGGCATGTGAATCAATATATTTTGTTAAACGATGTAAAACCTGAACTGAAAGTGCCCATGTTAATTACGGTTGTAGGCGAACAAACGTATTCTTTAATGTGTGATATTTGTGCACCTACGTTCCCCGAGGATAAACAGTACGAGGAACTGGTGACATTAGTGTCCAATCATCTGGAACCGCAAAGATCCGAGATTGCGGAGCGGCACGTTTTTAGATTACGTCGACAACGGGTAGGCGAGCCGTTGTCGGAATACCTACAGGACCTAAAACACCTAGCTGCTACGTGCAATTTCGGCAGATGTCAGTCGTGTTCATCGCTTGAGGAGAACTTACGAGACCAGTTCGTCTCCGGGTTATGTAGCGAGGCGATGAGATCTAGAATATTTGCCGAGAAAAAAATTCAATATAAGGAGGCGATTGAGCTGGCTCTGGCGTTGGAGGCCGCAGAAAGGCACGCGGAGGTGAGCGGTAGCACGGGACCGGGGACGACCTCAGGTGCAGGCGGCGAAGCGGGCGAAGGCCTACATTACGCGCGGCCGAGACGGGGCAGCACGGCGCGAGCAGACGGCGCAAGAGGCGCGTACGGCGCAAGGGGCACGGGCGGCGCATATGGCGCGGTGCCAGCGCAGCTATGTTGGCGATGTGGAATGGCACATCGTGCGGACCGGTGTCCTTATAAAAATTATAATTGTGATAAGTGTAACCAAAGAGGTCATTTAAAAGTGATGTGCAAAATGGTGAAAAATACCGAAATCTGTAAGGATAAACGACAGAATTATGTCAGTGATGATTATAATAATGATAATTCGGATGATCTGTGTAATATTGTAGTTGCGGCAAACGGCACCAAGCCGTATTATATTAAATTGTGCATTAATAACATTTATTTGGAATGCGAAATCGACACGGGGAGTCGTATTTCTGCTATTAGTGACCATATGTACAAACGCTATTTCTCTAACATATCTATTAAGTCGGATAACTCAATATTGCACAGTTATTCAGGTTCACGTATCGAGTCCCTAGGTTACATAAATGTAGATGTGAAATTAGGAAGTGTAAAAGTAAATTGTTTACCTTTGTTCATTATAAAAAACGGGGCACGCCCTCTGTTAGGAAGAGACTGGTTACGGGCCCTTAACATCTCTCAAATAAACATAAATAAAATTTGTGAGGATAGATACGTGAACCAATTGTGTTCCGAATTTCCAGACGTGTTTTCGGATAAGTTGGGCACCTGCAAACAGACCATTCGTTTGCAGTTAACAAACAATGAACCCGTTTACGTACGCGCACGACCAGTCCCTTTAGCACTGCGTAGGCGCGTTGAAGCCGAATTGGAACGCTTGCAGGCTGATGGCACCATTTACCGCGTTGATTACTCAGACTTCGGCACCCCAATAGTTCCAGTGATTAAATCAAATGGCGAGATACGTATCTGTGGCGATTACAAAATTACTATTAATCCTAAATTAAAAAGGGACTTCTACCCCTTACCTCGTATCGAGGAGTTGTTCGCTACGCTTAGTGGGGGAGTCAAGTTTACAAAAATCGATCTTACCCATGCATTTGAACAATGTTTATTGGCTGAGGAGTCTCAGCCATATACAGCCATTACCACGCATATCGGTACGTTTGCTTATCGTCGTACCCCGTACGGTCTATCATGTATCCCCGAAAAATTCCAAAAAATAATGGAAGAAACTCTACGCGGGGTGCCAGGGTGCGTCGTATTTTTGGACGATATTTGTGTAAGCGGATCCACTATAGAAAATAATCTAAGAAATGTGAGGACTGTGCTTGAGCGCTTGCGTAACATGGGACTAACTATTAAATTAAGTAAATGTAGTTTTTTTCAAGATAGTGTTAAGTATTTAGGTTTTATTATTAGTAAGGAAGGATTACGGCCCGACCCAGCTAAATTGGAAGCCATTGCCAAGGTCCCTAAGCCCCAAAACGTAACGGAGTTGAAAAGTTTTCTAGGAATGTTAAATTACTATGGGAAGTTTATATGCAATTCGAGTACTTTGTTACATCCATTACATAACTTGTTGAAACGGGGTCAGAGCTGGCAATGGGATTCTGATTGCGAACGTTCTTTCGAGGAAGCGAAGCGAATTCTCCTGAGTGACCGGGTACTGGCACATTATGAAGAGGGGCGCCCTCTCGTCCTCTCTGTAGACAGCAGTGCTTATGGGTTGGGTGCAGTGCTCGCTCACAAATACCCGGACAACAGCGAGCGGCCCGTCAGCTATGTATCGCGAACACTGAGCGCGGCCGAACGTAAATATACCCAGCTAGATAAGGAGGCCCTAGCCATTTACTTTGGTGTAACTAAACACCACCATTACTTATTGGGGAGACGATTCATCCTGCGTTCTGATCACCAGCCGCTAACGTATATTTTCGGCCCAAATAGTGGTATTCCACAAACTGCCGCGGGGCGCTTACAGCGCTGGGCGACGCGGCTAAGCGCTTACGATTTTATTACTGAATTCACTCGATCGGCGGACAATGGTCCGGCCGATGCACTGTCGCGATTGCCATTACCTCAGGAGGACCGCTTCTTCAACACTGTCAGCTATCTAAATTTGATTGAAGAATCTCTTCTTATTACTTTCAAGGATATAGCTAAGGAAACCGAAAAAGATACTGTATTGAGTAGGATTAAAGGTTACGTTATGTTTGGTTGGCCGTCGTCTGTTCAGGGGAGCGAGGAGAAATGTTTTTTCGATAGGAGACAGCACATGGCTGTTGAACTGGGTTGCTTAATTTATAAATATAGAATTATTATTCCAGCATCATTACAAAAGCAAGTGTTGGATGAAATACACGCGGGTCATTTGGGTATTAATAAAATGAAGAATATTGCACGCAATTACGTCTATTGGCCATATTTAGATAATGACATAGAAAATACTTGCCGTTCGTGTGATGCATGTAGGACAGTACACGACTCCCCCGCGCGCACCCCCCTTCATTCGTGGGAGTTCCCGCTTCATCCTTGGCAGCGGCTGCATGCTGATTTTGCCGAATGTGGTGGAAAGCGTTATTTAATCATTATCGATGCTCACTCAAAGTGGATAGAAGCTATTGCAATGTATAGCACGGAGGCAAGATCAACGATTGCAACGTTTAGAAGCATTTTTGCACGTTTCGGCCTCCCAACCCAACTGGTTACAGACAACGGTCCACCATTCTTTTCACAAGAATTTAAAGATTTTTGTCAAAAAAATTGTATCAAACATGTAACTTCGGCTCCTTATAGACCACAGGGCAACGGTGCAGCTGAAAACGCCGTTAAAACCATTAAAAAGGTAATCAAAAGAGCGTTATTTGAAGGGCAGGATGTATCTACAGCTTTAAGCAAATTTTTGCTTCGCTATCGTAATTGTGATCATGCAACTACGGGCGTATCGCCAGCGATGGCATTGCTGGGGCGCAGGCTGCGAGGACGCCTAGACGCGCTGCGGCCAAGCACGGCGACTGTAGTAGACGCCGCGCAACAACGTCAAACTTTATCTAAAGGGGGCCACATGCGGTTACTCAGCCCAGGGGATGAAATTTTGGCGCGCGATTATACCTCCAAGGGGGAGAAGTGGGCGGTAGGCAGAGTAGTCAAACAAACAGGCCCAATATCCTATAAAGTAGATGTAGGCCATGGGACCCAATGGCGTAGACATATAGACCAACTTATACCTATAGAGCTTGAAAAGTCCCGACATTCTTTGTCTAGGACTAACTTAGAGCCAGTCGTGGAGGAAGTTCGAGATGAATCCGACACCAAGTCTCCTGTGGTCAGTGAGGAACTGAATGATGGGCGCAAAAGTGCGTGCGAGGATGTGCCGGAGGGCTTTGAGGAGGCTGTTTCAGAAAAAGAATCAGAACCTACGTCAGTATCATCCCCCAAAATGTGTTCTCCCCCGGCGGGCGCATCCTCCCGTGCACTCCGGGCCCATAAGCGCTTGCAGCGTTTTAAACATTAATTGTAGTAGTCTATAGTAGATGGAAAATAGTTTATCTTTGTTCCAAGCTCGTTTATCTGTTTTGTTTGTATATGATCCTTAGTCTACTATTACTTGTATATGATTCTTATTTACTGTTTTGTTTGTATATGATTCTTAGTTTGCGAGAATGGAAAGTTTCTTTTGTGAGAGAGGAAAGATGTAGTGTTGTTCAACTGTATATTTTTATTTATTATGTTGGTACCTGCAGTAACTCAATAAATCAGTTAGCTCAATGCGCCGTGTTTGATTGACGTTCCAGAAACGAAAGTTTAGGATGCAACCGGGATAACGCTTAGATGATGATGATGGATGCTTACGTGGGAAACAAATGTCTGGCCATGCCGTCTCCGTCGGGCCCCGGCAGGAGGGGTAGACCCAAAAAGTGCTGGCTTGACGTCGTAAAGAGTGATATGCGTGCCAATGGGTTCACTACCAGGGATGGTGAAGACCGTGCGAAGTGGAGTAGAAAAAGCCGGAAAGCGGACCCCGGGCACCAAAACCAAAGTTTGGGTTGCAACCGGGACATAACGCTGGGATAATGATGATGATGAATGTTTAAAGGTTGTTTGACTAATATATTCATAACGAGTCATAACACACATCTTGTTTTACCATGTAATCAGTAAATGACTGATTTAATTTGATAGAATGTGTGCTAATTAAGTTAATGAAAAATATTTGAATAAACATGTGTTTGTTTTTAATTACATATTCAAATGTGTTTGATATAAATGATAATTGTATACTCACGTGGAAAGTGAATATTGAATCTGTTAAAAGTGTACCTACCAGTAGTAATTTACGATGGAACTAAAATGTGGAACAATGCGGAACAGATCCTCGATGGACTTGGTCGGGCAGCGGCAATGTCAGTTAGTACAGTTTGAGACAATTTATGTTTGTATCTCTCAATTAAAATAATATTTCTTCCCCTTTTTAATTATCTCAGTTTTAGATTATGTGACGAAATCTATGAGGTCGCATTGGGGATGTTTGGAGAACAGTGAGAACAGTAGTTTGTTACCAAACCTATTAGATTGTAAAATATTAACATCGAGAATCTTCAAGAGAAGAGAAAGAAGAAAAAATATAATATTTGAAAGTGGGCTAATATGGAGGCTATAAACAGAGGTAGCCTTCATGATGGTCATAGCCTATCCATTCACGGCGTAAGGGAAGAAAATTGGCCATTTAGTTCTGTGGCTCTGGTAGCTCAACAGTAGAATAGCAGACAGGAAAAGAAGCAGAATCAAATTCATGTAAATATTTTATGATGTGGTGACACACGTATCATATGCCATCCATCTATCGATCGGGCGTGCGGGGCTAGGCGGAGGCGGGCGGAGGGAGACGGGTGGCAGCGTCCGATCCGATCCGTCCGAGAATAGCGCCATTAGCCGGGAGAGATGTTTGTAAACAGGCGACACATTACGCCGCTGAAATAGACGAGCATTGTCACCTCGAGACAATAACCGCCGTCGGCGTCGGCGTCGGCGCACGCGCATTCCTCGCCCCACCGTCACCACACCGCACCATACCACCTAACTGAACACCCTGTCCAAATTTAAAACTATTAAATTTGTCCCGCACTTAATTTATGCTAATGGACCGTTAATGGTCGGACGCCTGTTATCATTAAGAATGGGTTCCATCGGTGCGTCGCGAGCGATTCCTCAGCCGCTCGGCGGACGCGAAGCTCCTGGGAATACTACGGGACTAATTGAGCCGTGCCCGGCCCCGGGTACGGCCTCGCCAGCGCGGCGCATTTGCATTCGTAATAGGTCTCCACGGAATTGAGGTTGACATTTGTTAAGTCGTTGAGCAGGCCTCACTCCGCGAGGGGAGCGCGACACCGTTCGGAACGGGCCAATACGTTGGTGATAATGTTATTTAAAATGTCCACCATTCGTTTGCATATCATTTTTTTCTATAGTATAACAGACAGGCTGACGACCCGCTTAGAATTTAGCAGTTACCGTCGTCTATGGGTGTTTGCAATGCCAGTGGCACGCTGCTGTCCCATAAGGTTACAGGAACTTGGGTCACTAATGCCGGAACATAACAGAAGGTTATTATGGCGGCATACTTAAGACCAAAGGTGATAAAAAATTACAGTATAACCAGAGTAATATTTTCCAACTGTCAGTGTAACAATTGGTGCGCCTAGTGTTACATAATTAGATGATTAGTATGATGTGATATTGTTATATTACAGATTGGGCCTTGAGGAGGCGGCTCTTCAGCGTCCCTACTGAATTAAACATAAGAAACACTCATAATAAATGTTAAATTATGATGAAGTATCGCTCAATAATAGAGGGCACCGCACCGTCGCGCGTCGCGTCGGTCAACGTCTATAAGGCTATCGGATGGGGCTTGCAAAACAGTCCGCTCTACTCCAGTGAGAAGGCGGTTTGAAGTGGCCGCAAAAACTATCCTGGAATCAAAATCGTAGTTAAAATAAATACACTAGTCAGTCGAGAAAATTCTTTCATAACTGGATGGAAATTAATTTTTTTCCCCGCAGATTATTATGTATTCATGAACAAAATTATCCTTTATTGATCACCAACGTTGAGATTAGTTCTTGAATATTGTAATTAAGAAAGAATACCATATATTGTTTAAAATTAATAATTAATATTTAAAGAAAGAAAAGTTATTCGGTGGAAGTATTTTTAATGAATAGTGTTAAGCTATAAAAGTAATTAAGATATTAGTAGTAGTCACCAGTCCATTGAATTCTGACTCCCTTGGATAACATGACAGCCATCCAGGAATATCACATAATTATTGTACTTAATGTTTGCCACTGATGTTTAATGGATAGTTGGCGACACCCTCGACGTGCGCCACATGTGGCTCACGCCTCATCGATGTTAACGGTTTGTTTGTTGGCAACACCCCCTGTTTCTTGCCCTCTTCCCGCCACCACCGGCTTTTTGCTGTGGCTCTCGTTTCAGTCGCGCCGCCGCCTTAATTAGATGTTCGCCTGATGAATTTTATAGGCTTATTAGCTAATTACCGTATTGCTCCCTAATGGCCGAGTGTCGTGTTTATCTTAAATATGACGCTCATCGGCGCTCGGTAGGTCATCTGCCACACTAACAAATTCAATAATGCGAATATGTCATTGTTCCCATATAAATATGCGTGTATAATATTAGAACTTGCGCTAAGGTTTCATTGAAAGTTTATACTGAATACTTTGTCGAGGATTTGAAAACAGTTTTGACAGCGTCTGTCTAAGGTTTGTCGCCAGCTTTGCTATTCGAACGGTAAGCAACCGTCACCGACTTCTTTGGATACCGAGAGGTTAAGTTTTTACAATTTAAATATCATTTAATTACATTAATTAGATGTGAAATGACTCTTAGACAAATTTGATTTATACGAATTAATATAGCGTGTTCATTTAAATAGTTATCCGGGATTTGTTGCTGAAAACTCGCAAGCAATGTTTTCTCTCTCCAGTTGCAAATCATTCTGAAAAGGTTTCTGAAAGATATAGGACTTGCTACTTGAGGTCACTATTACAATAAAACAGGTTTAGTTGCGTACTTGTGTAATCTCGGAATAGGAAGGTCACGGGTACCCACAGTTACAATTGTCTCGAAGGAAGGAATTTATTCTGTGGGTACCTACATACATTACACCTCACCACTTAATTAGGCAACTACTTATGTACAATCTTATATGGTAAAATTCTATATATTATATACTAACAATATAGACAATACTATAATAATATACACTATGGGGACACAATTTAAACAATATAATTTACAATTCACAATAACAAGATAACAACAATAAGAGTTACTTGATGGCATATAGTTAAACTTGAAACCTTTCTACTGTTTTCCGGACGCGCTTGGGCCGATTCACCTGTTGGGGTTGGGACTGTATACTATCTGGACATGGGTCTGGTTCTTCAACATCTATACTCTCCCCCTTACTCATCTCTGGTTCTCCTACCACTATTGGGATCTCGCATTGCGGGAGCTCATCCTCACACCTGGCAAACACCGGTGGCGGAATGACATTGTCTGAACCTGAACTCACTACTCCTGATAACCTTGACCTGCGTTTTAAATGGTCTATGTGCTTTCTATGAGGTTGACCACTACCATCGTCTACCAGATATTCTCTTGCACTTACTTGCGAATCAATAACTCCTTTCGCCCATCTGTCAGCACTACCATATTTCCGCATCCAAACTGTGTCACCTTCACCCAGTTCACGCATCACCCCCCCTGAGTTTTCGATTTGTTTGTGTTGTGTTTTTCTAACCCTATCCTCTAGTGACCGGTCACTACGCAGTAAATCGAGGCGAGACCTAAGACTGCGTCTCTGCAATAGCATCGCGGGTGTTTCGCCTGTTGTGCTTTGTGGGGTGTTCCTGTAAGTGAGGAGGAAGTTCTGCAAGGCCGCATCTATATCCTTACTATCCCTATACGCTTTTTTAATTACAGACTTACACAACTTAACAGCATTTTCCGCTGCACCATTTGATGATGGATGGTAAGTTGGTGAGAAAGACTGTATTATACCATTTTCCCTTAAGAAATTCCTAAAATCTAAACTCGTAAATGGGGGGCCTTGATCTGAGACGAGTTCGATAGGTAATCCGAACCTAGCAAAGCAGCTTCTCAAAACTTTAATAACTTGTGAAGCTGTTGTTCGTAACATTTCAAAAACTTCTAACCATTTTGAACTAGAATCAATAACGACGAAATATGTTTTACCGTGAAAAGGCCCTAAGAAATCCACATGGAGTCTACTCCAAGGTTGTTGATAGAAAGCCCAAGGTTGTGGTGGTGCGCGTGGAGGTGCAGCGCCTTCCAGTGCGCAGGTCTCACAACTTTTACACATATTCTCAATATCTCTGTCCAGATTGGGCCACCACACATAACTACGCGCCAATGATTTGGTTCTAACTATCCCCATGTGACTACTATGTAACTCTTTTAAAACAATATCTCTGATCGCTGCAGGTATTATTATACGATATCCCCACATTATGCAACCGCAATCTACATATAGCTCATTGCGGCGCCTATAATAAGGATTAAGTTTTTCATCTGGACACGACAATGGCCAGCCCGACCGTATATACAGAAGTATCTTACTGAGATCTACATCTTTAGCGGTTTGTACCCGGACTTCCCTGTGCGTGACAGGCAAAAAGTTCTCTGCGAAATTTAAATATGTTATTTCGTTATTTTTAGTAATACATTGTTTCGTGTGAGGTAACCGCGACAGGGCGTCTGCGCAATTATTTTTGGACGTCACATACTCGATGTCGTAACTATATCCCGACAATAAAATAGCCCAACGTTGTAAACGCGAAGCCGCCATAACTGGGATCCCTACTTTGTCACCGAAAATGTATGTTAAAGGCTTATGATCCGTTCGGAGTATAAATTTACGACCATACAGATATTGATGGTATTTCCTAATGCCGAAAATGATGGCCAAGGCTTCCCGGTCTATTTGAGAGTATGCCCTCTCGGCGCTGGAGAGTGAGCGCGATGCAAACGCGACGGGCCGCTCGCCGTCGGCCGTGATGTGTGTCAACACCGCGCCGACGCCTACGCTGCTCGCATCAGCTGTCAACACCAAAGGAAGTTCCGTCGAGTAATGAACTAATACCTGACTCGAAGCCAATTGTTGCTTTATCCTGTTAAAGGCTTCCTTACACCTAGCGCACCATACGTATTTTACATCCGTTTTTAATAAATTATATAAGGGAGAAAGTATAGTACTAACATTCTTTATAAACTTAGCATAATACATCGTCATTCCAATAAAAGCCCGTAATTCCGACACATTTGACGGCGTCGGTGTGTTAATAATAGCCTTCACTTTATCGGGGCATGTGTGAATTCCGTTTTTACTAATAACATACCCTAAATAGGTAACAGATTTTTCAAAAAATGAGCACTTTTCCTTCCGTACCCTCAGGCCATAAGATTGCAAACGCTCGAAAACTTTATGTAATGTCCGTATATGTTCTTGAGTGTTTAAACCAGTAATAATAATATCATCTAAAAATACGCCTACTCTAGGCAAATCGGAAAATAACTGTTCTAGTCGCTTTTGAAAAATGCCCGGACTGGATGCCAATCCATATACCAGCCTATTAAATACAAATAAACCCTTGTGTGTATTCACGACTGTGTACCTTTTTGATTCATCCAAAGGGAATTGTGCATACGCCTGTGAAAGATCTATCTTACTGTAACGTTCCCCCCCTTGTAAGCGAACTAGTAAATCTTCTACACGTGGCAATGGGTAGCGGTCAACCTCTAACACCTTGTTTAATGTTAGTTTAAAATCTGCACATATTCGAATAGTACCGTCCTTCTTAACAACGGGCACGATGGGCGTGGCCCAGTCGGAGTGGTCCACAGGTGTGAGTATGCCCTCCCGCACTAGCTGAGCCAGCGCGCGCTCCACCGGCTCACGCAGTGCGTAAGCCAACTGGCGCGCGCGCATGAACACCGGCCTGGCTCCCTCGCGCACCCTGATAGTCACCGCCCCTCCAGTGAATCGTCCCAGGCCTTCCTCGAACACTTTATAGTACCTGGAACTGAATTCCGAAAAATTAAATTCCTGGCTGTCTATTTGATTAAATTCAACATTGTCGTAGTTTAAGGTTGGCAGTTTTAATTTTAATTCCGCTATCCATTGTCTCCCTAGCAAATTCGTTTTGCCCTTATTTATTACAAACAAATCTAGAGTTTTACAGATGTCATCATATCTTACTTGAGTTCTAATTACACCTAAAGGTTTAATCATTTCCCCCGTATAATAACGCAAGGATAAGCCACAATTATGAATTTTTAAATCACTAAACAATTTTTTATAAACATTATAATTAATGCAAGAAATTGCGCTCCCCGTGTCACATTCCATTAATAATTGGTTGCCGTGAACATTTAATTTTATGTATATCGGCTTGCATTGAGCTATAGACAATTTATTTAAATTTCTAACATTTACCTCATCACTCATCTCGCCCTCTGTATTATTATCCCGTTCCCGTGGCTTGCCCGAGCTACAGGCTCCCTGCTGCCAGCTGTGATGCTCCACGACGAGTGGGCACACCTTCCGCAGGTGCCCTTGTTTATTGCATATACGACATACATAATTCTCGAACTTACACTTAGTTTCGTAGTGTGACTTGCCGCATACTTCACACGGTTTATACCCGTGATCACGCTTATCCGATCTTGGGGTCGATGCTGCTGCTGCGGGGCGACTGCGACCCTGCGCCCGCACAGTCGTCGCGTAGGTTGGTCGTCTCTTATCACGCCCCGTTCCGCCGCAGACGCTCCTCTGCCCAGTATTTGTTATCGACAAACACTCCATGGATTCCCCCCTTCGAATACTGCCAGATGCTACTCTATTGTTCACTTCAGCAGCATTTTTCTCCGCTGCTTCCATGCTCATTGCTAAGCTATAGGCTTTAGCGTAATCCAGCTTGTCCTCCGAGAATAATCGTTGTCGAATCACCTCGCTACTAATTCCACAGACAAACTGATCTCTTATACTCTCCTCTAGCCAAGTCCCAAAATCACATGATTTTGTCATTTTTTTCAAGACTGCCGCATACTCCGATATACTCTCACCTTCCTGTTGTTTACGTTGACGGAATTTAAAACGTTCTGCTAGGATACTCGGTTTCGGTTGTAAATGTTTTTGCATAACGGCCGTTAACTGTGCAAAGGTCATAGTGCTGGGTTTGTGCGGAGTGCATAGGTTCACTAACAGCTCATAACTTTCTAAGCCCATCACCGTTATTAACCTCGATACGTGCAATTCACTTTTAATTCCATTTACAATAAAATATTGTTCTAATCGCTCAATATATAATTTCCAATCGTCGGTACCCACATTGAAATCACTAATTTTTCCGATTGACATTTTCGTTACTATTTAATTTACGAGATTTATACCCAAAAACAATGCACTATGTCTTTTATTACCACACGTTCGATTCGTTTCTCGTCGCCACTGAAAGATATAGGACTTGCTACTTGAGGTCACTATTACAATAAAACAGGTCTAGTTGCGTACTTGTGTAATCTCGGAATAGGAAGGTCACGGGTACCCACAGTTACAATTGTCTCGAAGGAAGGAATTTATTCTGTGGGTACCTACATACATTACAGTTTCTAAAGAGTAAGTTGTCAAAAACAGAAAATATAGTTTAAGAAATAAATGAATGTTCGTGAGATAAGCCACGTACTGACGGAGAAGGAAACCGAAGGCAAGGTCGTTGGTATGTTGAACCCGGCAATCGCCTTGGTGCTTTGGAGCCCAACAGCAAGGCCGAATGAACTGTTAATACTTAGTACCTAGTAAAGTACCAAGTGAAATATACTTAGTACCTAGCGCGGGAATCTAAAAGCAATTTTAACATTTCCCAGTGAGTGATAGTCATCTTTCATTACTTTAGGATAACTGCTGCCGATAACTACATAGTTCTACATAGTACTAACTACATTCACATGAATATCCGTTAAAATTCGTATTAACTTGTGGTATAGCACTATCGAGTCAACAACAAACCAATAAGGTTGTGACAGTTATGACCACACTCACAATAAAAAATATTATATTTTTATGTCATTATCTGCCAAATAATTTTCAACCAGAATGACAGATAGGAATTGAGAAAATAGAATCGCCTTTTATATGTGATTTTTTTTAAATGTATTGGTTAATATAATAATAGTGAAGAATCTTTGTTTCATTAATCTGGTAACCCGTTGTTTGTGGGGTACGCTGCGTACCGTACACCGTACCGCACAAACTTTTTTATGTTTTTATTGTTTTTTGTGGAGAAACAGCAGACAAGTTAAAAGTTTGCAATTACCATCACCTATACAGGGTGACTTTGACAAACCCATCCAAATTCACACAGAAGAATCTTTAGTAACAGTTATGAGACACATGTATTTTAGTTTTGTATCACATAGTACAAAAATGTTGAGTAATCAGCATCACAAAGTCATTGAAAGAACTCGCAATTTACATAATACTAGAGTGTCAATGACCTCTCCATCTAACCTAGTAAAAGGCCGAAGACGGCGGCATTGAACCGGGCGAGCGAATACGCACTACTCATTTACGCGGGTGTGACAGAGACAGGTAATAACAGGTTAACGTACGCTGTTTGCACCATATTATTATTCTGTACGATTGAATTAATGATCCTATATGAAATATTTTATGGTGAAAATTTGATATACAATTTTTTTTGCAAAAATGGGTTTCTTAAATGATGTTTAGTGCATAAAAAAATTTGGACGGGTTTGTCAAAGTCACCCTGTATATGTTTCGACGCTAGGGGTACCGCGAATACGGTGCTGTGCCATACCGGTGCAGAAACCTGGGTCACTAATAACTGGAATACAAGGTTATTATGGCGACATGCTTAAAGGCCAAGGGTGCCATCCAGACGGGCCTAGGTCCACGTAGCGTAGGTTGTTTTGTTCCCTTTTACGACAGGCCAACCCCCGCCGCGGGGGTGTATTCTTACGCCGCCCCTGCACTGAGAGAAATAACTACGGTTTAATCACAAATAAAAGCCGTGAAAACTTAGGAAAATAATACGAGATGCGGTGTTATCTATTAGATCGCGTATTGCCTTGGTCGGTCGAGGGATAGCGGCTTCGAGTTTTTCACCCAATATTCTCATTAATCCGAACCTAACTTTAATGTATATGTTTCTGCTTAAATGCACTACAGCCTGCGGCGCAGTTCACAGCTCGGTTCCACGTTAGGCTCAGCGCACACTGTTTCTGTAAGTGTATGTGGTAGATCGACATATTATTCCAGTTAATAGAACGTTTAAATAATTCCGTTGTTGACACATTTCGGTAGGATTAAAACTAAGAGCTCATTGACATAGTTATATAGCTTTTAGGAAATTACTACTGGTAAATTTTCTTTAAATTCTAATACCAAATAGTCTGTTCCTTACAGAGAGAGACGTTCTGGACTGTTGATATTATATTAATATTTAATTTATACAAGGAAGTACAAGAACAGTTGATATAATTATTAAAACGAACCGATTTTCTGTGAGTGGGAGTGACGTTGTGAATTAAGGATGGGGCGTAGGACAGGTTGTGCACGTAGCCTTAAGGGCCGTTGGAGCTGCGGACGCCTTCAGCAGCGCTCGTTGGCGCCGTAAAAAGAGGTGCACAATTAACAGTCCACCGAGACGTCAATCAATCAACTTTGTCGATACTTATGTCCTTACCGATTTATAATAAACCTTTGACGAGCGGTCTTACGGCTGCGGCGGCTACCCCTCCCCCTCTCCCACTACTCCGCACTAATATTGTCTAAGCTCAAAAAGGAAATCTAGTTGTCATATCGACACATACACGTTTAATCAGCATTGGTATACGAGTTTATGTCAACCAATTAACATCGTTGTCCTATAATAGGTAGTTTCAATAAATGTTACACATATGTAGTTCTTCAGCTACCGAGTACCAACTGACAGCAGCTTGATGACGAAAAGACCAATATGTGCTAAACTGTTAAATTGATTTCATAAAGCGTTATCAATTTTCTTCGTAATAAACATGAATATGTTGAACAGTTAATTAATATCAGTAAATAAACTGAGCGTGATTTCGAGCAAAAAATATAGTGATACATGAGGCGTTGGCTGCGTCACCTGTTCGGTGGTTTTTGCAAGGAGCCGCGGGGAGCGGTGACAGTCCTGCGGGATCAAGGGCGTCAAGGAAGCGAAACACTCATTAGCGGAATAGCTGTGCCAGCACATGTGCCCGCGGGATTCCTGTCGTCTCTTCCTGCATCCGACATCATTAGCACACCGTGTGAAATGCCGCGTATTCCATTAACTGTAGTTATTTATTGATTTTAAAATTACTTATATATAATCGGATCAATTACGCTAAACTAAAAATCATTTTTTAACCAAGCTTTGGCGTGTACTATGCGTATGTGTGTGCGGACGAATACTGTTTAGGAAGGAGGTCGATATTTCCTTCTCAAGCATGTATTGCGGGGGGCAATGGCTACTCGCGTCCGTAGGAGCTACCACCTTCTCCAAGACCCACCCTACACGTGCCCCCTGGGTGGTGCTAAATGAGTAGTCAACGCCGAGCACAGGCGACGGTAAATAACCTGTAGGCCACCACAGGCCTTGAGGGGGTAAATACCCTCTAAAAAAGTGGACCTGGCACCTTGGGAAAGTCTCAGGAATCCTTTTCTCCCAAAACCATCATGAACAATGAACAATAATGAAGCTGATTTGTCATGCGACCCGGCTAACCCCCGGCGCTCTCAGGTATCCGGGCCTGGGAGTGTGAAATCTGTTACCGATGACTGGTCATGCAATCCGGCTGACCCCCGGCGCTCGCAGGTACCCGGGCCTGTGAGTGTGAAATCTGTTACCGAAGACCTTGGGTGCGAGGTGGATAACCAGGCCTCTCCTAAAGGTAATATTACTGGTCAGAATTCAAAAAGCTGTGAAGTAATAAGAACAAACACAGCACAAACCAAGAAGGTGTTCACTCAACAAATCTTTCATAAAGGAATTCTTGAAGTTAGACAACGAAGCCAATCCTTGAGCGACAATACTAAAGGAGACAGACCCCAACATGCAAGATGTCATGAGGATATGAAATTAATGCACGGACTAGAAACAAACTCCCCAAACCCTTCACCTCCATCATGGCAAAGAGAACCATCTCCTCGCTACAATAAAAAGAGGAAAATAAGCGACTCACCTCCTCAAGTGGAGAAAACCACTACTAGCAATAGATTCCAAATCCTGCCGCTAGACTCACCCGACAAACTTCCAGAGCGCACCGTCCCCCATAAAAAACCCAGCAAACCTCCACCTGTTGTACTCTATGGCATTCAAGATGTCAAGGAGCTCACTAAACTGATAGAAACAGTGTGCAACAAAGACCAGTTTAGCCTCAAAATTCTTAACAAAAGAATTCTGCACGTGCTTGCCTCTACAGCAGATGACTATAAGAAAATCATAAACATTATACGAGAACATGGACTTATTGGCTATACATTTACCCCAAAAGACAAAAAGAGTTACCGGATAGTCATCAAAAACCTGCATCACTCCACTCCGCATGAAGCAATTACCGAAGCTATCGAGGCAACTGGCAACCAGATCACAGGTGAAATAATCAACGCCCGTTATGGACCAGAGAAGAAACCTTCATCTACTTTTTTCGTTAATCTCGAACCAGGCAACGAAAATGCGGCCGTAAAAAACATCACTTCTATTTATAACCAAAAAGTTAAGATAGAAGATCCCCGTAAATCAAAGACTATAGTACAATGTCAACGATGTCAAGAATATGGCCATTCAAAAAACAATTGCATGAGACCTTTCAGATGTGTCAAATGTGGAGAAAATCACAGAACCTCTGATTGTACCAAAAAAGATCGAAGCACTCCTGCAAAATGTGCCTTATGCTCTTGCGACCATCCAGCAAACTATAAAGGCTGTCAAGTGTATCAAGAGCTTCTTGCTCGAAGATTAAAGAACTCTCAACCAAGAGAAAGATCTTCCTACAACAGTCAACAACTTGTCTCCAGTCGACAGTTTACTAACACCCCTGCAGTCGATCCGTGTCTCCCTTCTGTACATGAGGAGAAAGGTCGAGCCTTTCACCAGAAAACATATGCACAAGCTGCATATGCGACTCAATCTCTCAATAAACGACCGGCAGCAGCCTCAAAATCTGACAATCCAAATAGTAGTCAACCTACACTCAACCTAGAGCATATTCTCCTTAAACAAAGCGAGAAGATTGACCTCCTATTACAACAAATAAGCTCAATGCTAGGGCTTATCATGACTCTTGTTCAGAGGTTATCAAAATAAGCAGGACCGCATGTAGCATGCTACATGTAGCAACTTGGAATATCAATGGTCTTGCGCCTAATACTCGTGAACTGGAAACATTCCTCAAGTCTAACAAGATTGATGCTTGTCTTATTTCTGAAGGACATACTACCACTAAAAGCAGAATATGTATCCCAGGGTATAACATTTATTTTACCTCACATCCTGATGGTGGAGCACACGCTGGCACGGCGATTGCTATTAAAAGTAGTGTAAATCACTGCTTGTTACATCAGTACTCTACTGATTATCTCCAAGCTACTACAGTGAGGATAGAAGACCGCTGCGGTTACATTAACCTCTCTGCAATATATTGTCCACCGCGCCACACAATAAAGGAATCTATGTTTACTGAGTTCTTCCAAACATTAGGAAACCGCTTCATAGCTGGAGGTGACTGGAACGCAAAGCATTCCTACTGGGGCTCACGAACCACCGTAACAAGAGGCCGTGAATTAAAAAAGAGTGTCGACGCCAATAAATTGACTCCCTATTCAACTGGCGAACCGACTTATTGGCCAACAGATAATCGTAAGATCCCTGACCTTTTGGACTTCTTCATAACTAAAAATATAAATCATCTGTACATCAACATGGAATCAAGTTTGGATGGATCATCTGACCACACCCCAGTTCTGTTGATGTTAAGCACAACAGTCATTCACCGTGAGAAAAACATTGATAACCTTCATAATGCCAGAACTGATTGGGCCAACTTCCAAGAATATCTTGAGTCAAGTATCAATCTCAACCATCCACTGAAATCTCCTGAGGACGTTGACGATGCTTGTCTATACATTACCAATCTAATACAGAGGGCAGCTTGGATTAACACCCCTGAGCTACCCACACCCTCCTACTTAACCCCAATCCCAATTGAGATCCGTAACAAGATATCTGAAAAGCGCAAACTGCGTAGGGTGTGGCAGCTATCACGTAATAAAGAGGACAAAACACGCCTGAATCGTGCCATAAAGGAACTGAAAGGCATACTTTCTGAAATAGCCAATGAGACACTTAAGCGAAAACTGGATTCTCTATCTCCACATAACAATGGCACTCACTCTCTTTGGAAGGCCACTAAATCCATGGCTCAACCTCAACAATGTCTGCCACCCATCAGATCAGGGCAATCGTGGGCACGCACAGACTCCGAAAAGTCTGAACTATTTGCTGCTCACCTTGCTGAGGTGTTTAAGCCCAATGAGTCTGTCTGTCCTGAGGACCCTGAGATAGATGAAGTCCTTAATCAAGACTTTCAGCTTGGCGCTCCATTGCGTTCAGTGTCTCCGGGCGAATTGCGTAGGGAAATCTCAGTTCTTAAATTAAATAAAGCACCTGGATATGACTTGATATCGCCGAAACTGTTAAAAGAGCTGCCCAGGAAATGCATTGTATTCTTAACAAACCTGTTTAATGCCACTTTACGAACTCATCACTTCCCTGCTCCATGGAAAGTGTCGCAAATAGTAATGATTCTTAAACCTGGGAAACCGGCAAATGAAGTTACTTCCTATCGACCTATCAGCCTTACTCCGCTTCTGTCAAAACTCTGGGAAAGACTAGTATTGTCCAGATTGAAACCTCACCTGGACAGTAACAGAATCATACCTGATCATCAGTTCGGCTTCCGGAATAAACACTCCACTGTAGAGCAAGTGCACAGAGTGTATAATACCATAAGAGAAAGCCTTGAGAAGAGGGAATACTGCTCTGCTGCCTTTTTGGACATTCAGCAGGCTTTTGACCGGGTATGGCATAAGGGACTACTGTGTAAAATAAAGAAAACACTCCCTTACCAGTTTTACCACCTCATGTCTTCATATCTTGATCAGAGGATATTTCAAGTAAAGCAGGGAAGCACCAGATCTTCATTCCAGATATGTCGAGCTGGGGTCCCCCAGGGCTCGGTTCTGGGACCTGTTCTCTACAACATATTTACACATGACCTGCCGCAAGCTCCTAATGTAACTGTGGCAACATTTGCAGACGATGCTGCATTTTTATCATCCAATAGCGATCCGAATGAAGCTAGCAGTATACTGCAAACTCAACTGAATCTTACCTTCGACTGGTTGCAAAGGTGGCGCGTCAGAGCTAGCGCCCCGAAATCTCACCACATCACATTCACTCTCAGGAAGAAACTGTGCCCTACCACCTACCTTGGCCAGGTTCCCCTTCCTCAGTCTACATGTGTGAAATACCTGGGGTTCTATTTGGACCAGCGTATGACCTGGAAATACCATATAAAACAAAAGCGAGATGATGTAAACAACCGATTCAGAAGTCTCTTGTGGCTTCTTGGGAGGCAGTCAACTCTATCTCTGAGTAATAAACTCAGAGTATACAACTCGGTCATCAAGCCAATCTGGACGTACGGCATACAACTTTGGTCAATTGCCAGCAAATCAAATATCCTTTGTCTACAAAGAGCCCAAAATTCCATCTTGAGAACCATAAGTGGTGCAACGTGGTATACCCGTAACTCTGAAATCCACGAATATCTTGAGATCAAAACTGTAGAGGAAGAGGCAAAATCGTACTCAGCGAATTACAAAACCAGATTAGAACAACACCCTAACCCCCTGACGGGCAATCTCTTAAGACCAAACTCAATCAAGCGCCTCAAAAGAGCCAATGTGCTCTTTTCCAGGGATGAGCAAATTAATCAATGATTTGCTCATCAAAAGTCAATCTGTACCTCAACCAATCTGATAATAGTCGATAGACTGATGGCAGATCTGAAAAAAAAAAAAAAAAAAAAAAAAAAAGCATGTATTGCATTTGTTGATTGTTTTTATTGCTTTAGGGCAGCATACAGGCTGACGGCCCGCTTAGAATTTAGCAGTTACCGTCGCCTATGAGTGTTTGCAACGCCAGTGGCTTCACGAACACGTTGCTGTCCCATAAGGGTCCCATAAGGGGAACTTCGGTCACTAATGCCGGAACACAACACAAGGTTATTATGGCGGCATACTTAAGACCGAAGGTGGTCGCCATCCAGACGGGCTTGAGGCCCTACCACGTAGCTTGGGTGGGTTGTTTTGTCGCCTTTTACGACAGGCCGACCCCGGCCGCAGAGGTTAGTATTCTTTCTCCGCCCCTGCACGGATAACTTTACCTCGTATTATAAATAATATTCATTTATACATACTTGACTTTCATAAAATGATTTAGATCATTTTTAGTAAGAACTTATTTTAACTTACTTAGGCAAGAACTTATTTTGAATAAAAAAACTGAGTTTGAATAATCGCTGTTTATAGCTAAATTGTGCTTGCTAAAGTCAGCGTGAGACACTCTTCTTTATTGTTGATTCTATTGATTATCACTTTTGTTGAATTTATCTTTTAAATTTTTTCGTGAACTTTCGATTTCTTTCTTAACTATTGAGATGAGATGGTGCTTTAGATGCGGCTTCAATGTGTGCGATTGTGGGGCGCGAAAGGTGGTGCGCGGTGCTTGGTGCCTGGTGCCCCGCATGGTCGGAATAATTGTCACCGGCCGATAATATATGCACGTCGCGGTCGGTGAGAGCGGTGTCGCGAGATGGTATCGCAATGGCAGCGATGCCGCGGAATTAACACGTCGCATGCGGACCCGCGGGCTCCGTGGCCCACGGCCGTCCCAAGACCAAAACGACATAGGCGCTTTGTGTTCCTATCTCGCGCCCATCGCTTTGTCTGGCTATCTCTTTATTTATGCGCGCCGGCCCAGTGGCCGCTCCCGCCCGCCGCTCGCCGGCCGGTGCGCCTGCGCCTGCGCCGTAATTGCGCCTCGGCTTGTTAATGATGACAGCTCGCTATGCGCACCGTACATACGCACGCCCATTGTAATATCGCCTTAAAATGTTAAACCACTATTATGTGTCCACTGCAGTGTACTATACTTCAGTATTTATTTATGTATTTAAACTTGGCGAGAAGTTGTTATAATCCCGATTTTGTACGAAACATGTTACTTGTGCAACAGAACAGAAGTTTAAATGCGAGTGAATTTGTTTAACACGTCCGAATATGAATATGAATTATTGTAAAAAAGAGGTGTGCTTCGTGCGGAAGTGTCGCCAGCAATCCGTCATGTTCCCTGGTGCAGCGGGGCAGCCTCGCCTGCGCGCTGCCATGCTGCGTGGCGGCCGTCTATTAATGCGCCACGATTTATTTGATGCAAACACGATTTATGTAATGACACTTCTTTGTTTTAGTGCGAAGCAAATGAAAATTCGTTTTGTAAATGCAAACAACTTTTTATTGTGAAATATCTTTGTATATTTACAGATTTCGAGGCTATTTTGAGAAAGATACCTTTATAGAATACAAATTAAGTACCTTTTATTATTAGATAAGCATTTCTCAAATTTGGGATGTAATTATACTTTATTCAGTGTGTAGAGTAGAGGCGCGCTGGGCGGAGTCAGCCACACAGCCTCCGCCTTATCATGTGCAACACATTTTCTAGAATTACACTTCGTGCAATCTACTATCTAGGGCTGTTCGCTTGCAGTTTGTGATTATATTGAATTAAATGTCTCAATTAGTCTGCTTTTATCCGTGCAGGGGCAGAGAAAGAATATTGACCTCTGCGGCCAAGGTCGGCCTCTTGTAAAAGGTGACAAAACAACCCACCCTAGCTACGTAATAGGGCCCCAAGCCCGTATGGATGGCGACCACTTTTGATCTTGTATGCCGCCATTATAACTTAGTGTTGTGTTCCGGCATTAGTGACCCAAGTTCCCCTTATGGGACAGCAGCGTGTTCACGATGGCACTGGCCTTGCAAACACCCATAGGCGGCGGTTACTGCTAAATTCTAAGTGGGCCGTCAGCCTGTCTGCTGTCCTACAGCAATAACAAAAGGCAACCGGCCAGAGGTAGATGCAACGGCTTACTTATCTGACACCACATCGACTTCTGGCCATTACACCTAGAACAGCCGGCAATATTTGCATACCTTTTTAACTACGTAACTAACCTTGCGTTCTAATTTCTTATGGATTTCATAATCAGTTCTATTTTGCAATTATGACAAATAAAGTTCCCAAGTTAAAAGTTTAAAATTTCTCAATTATTACTTAGGAAGTCTTTAATTTGAATTCCACGTAAAAATGTTTTCGGCGACTAGTCAGCCAGCAAACTATTGGTCAAGGCATCAAAGATATCTTTTTCTAGGGTAATGCTTGATTCCCGGTAACAAAAATAAACGTTTGAAGGAAGTACAGCCCTGAGTCATAGACCACTGTCGCAGGGCTGTCACTCTGTGCTGTCACTATTCTTGTTGTTACTCTGTGTAATGATGCACGAGTTATCTCCATCAAAAGCAATAGAGAATCCAACAAACTCAAAGTTTTGATGGAACAATTACGACTTCTTCACGCAAATCAAACAATAAAGCGTCGCAAAATCCAAACAAAACGGCAATGTCAGTTGACGGCTGGCGTAATTTTCAATTTCATGCTAAATGTGATGTGAGGTGGGGGCGCCGGGGGACACCCCCCTCGCTACCCCACTCCCTACTTCATTTCGCGAATAAATCCATCACGTGGCTCACGCAACAATTTGCGTACGCCGCGCCGCCCGCACTCAGTATTACTCTGGTTTTCGCTAGATAACCCTCTCTCCTAAGGGAGATGGCAAAGCTCTTTTATCTTTTCCTTTTTTTCTCATCTAATAAACTTACAGTAGTAAGATATTAATTATTTAGGAAGGTTCAGAAGGCGAATGTGGGGCGGGTAGTCATTAAATCATACTCAGGTGCCATCTAGAGGTCATCATTTCCAGAATGGCACGTACTGCTTAGGCAGGGCGCAGCACAGCACAATTGCCGTATTGGACAAACGTAGCGGGACTACCCGTTTTAATTAGGGGTGGGCTCGATTCCAGCGGTGGGAAGCAATGAGCTCTTACTACTGCATATACTCTGTGGTTACGTTTTATCGCTGGAGGCCGCTTGGAGTGTAATGTGGGAGTGGCGCGTTGTCGTAGTTTTTAACTCTTCAAGTACTAGTACACAAGTAATGATTGACTCGTCCGGTAAATAGCCGTGAACCAAACAATTACCTTCACTTTCCATTTTTCTTTGGCCATGTGTTAAAACAAGAAGTGCTTTTATTACAATTTTTATTACTGTGAAACTGCAAACAGATTGCTGGCCCGGATAATAGCAATTACCATCGCCTAGTTTGCGAAGCCTAATGGCACCGCTAAAACGCTACCGTCCGCGGAGGGAACTGAAACCTGGCTTGTTTTTGCTGGAACAACAACTACAACAAATAGTCTTGAGGCCCTACTACTTAGCAATATTCATAGATATCACATAAAATCTGAATTAAGATGACAATATTCTAGTGTCGTTACAATAAGGAACTGTCAACGGAATGCCATCAATTAGGTGCGAAGCTGTCATTGACGCGAGAAAGATCTACAGAAGAATAAACATGTTATATTAGTTCGATTGTTTATTTTCCTAATAGTTCAGAATTGGGTGTGTGTCGTGGGGCTAATCCGCCGCCTCGGGTGCGCCGGCGCACCGCGGCTCAACGGATTAACCTCCGCACCCATCTGCGCACGAGTGTCGACACGTTCTGCCCTCTTCAAATCACCACCAGGGCTACTCTCCAACTTTTAAACGATTTGATGAAATATGACTTAATTTCACTCACTTCACTATGCATTTCTCCAAGCTAAGCTCTCCTAGAGCAGACCGAAAAACTACTCGCAGATTTTTTATGTTGTGTTAGGCACGTGGGTATGCCACCAGCCAAGATCTTAACAGGCACGTTACTCCAGATGAGTGGTCTGTCTGTGGCAGAGTGAACACTAAATGTGATTGTTGAACTATATACGGGTTAATTTTAATATCTAACTCCTCAAACCCGAAGGAAGGAACTGAACGGTGTCCTTGCTTTGCTGTCTGTGAACTAGAAAAAGGACAAATCATTAAATAAGAACTTTATTAGCATCAAATTAGGTGCTAATAAATTCAAAGGAATTCAAAGGCGTTCTTCTACGTCCGTGTCTGGATAGCCTCTCCTCGGAGAGAGAGAGAGAGAAAGAGAGAAACGCGACAGCTGCCAGAACCGTCAGTGTTTCTCTACGAATGGGGAATTCGTAGTCGAGATCTATATCTACATCTATATGTAGAAAGTAATGTTACTATCTGGGACCGCAAGTTCACTCTTGAAAAAGACATAAGATTATAATATGGCTGATTATAGAAATGTAGATCCTTGATATCACTAGGAAAGTAATGTTAGAAAGAAAGAAAGAAGAAAGAAAGATAAATAATTTATTTAGAGCTTAAAACTATAACAAAAAATATACATTAACAAATCACTAACACATTTGTCTTAGCCCTAAAAAGGTGCCTAACTCAGCAATGCAAGGAGCTGTTTAAAGAGCATCCTGCGCTGATCTTCCGTTAGGACCCTTGAAGTGACGATATAACAATTATTTATATCACGTTTATTAACAATAAGCAATTTAATTATTAGTAATTTATTAACAATTACCAAACATTTATATGTACTAAATATTAAGGAATACAAAAAATATTAGTATCATAAATAATAAAGAAAAAAAAATCAGACAGAAAACATCAACTGAAGTGTTAAAAGATTGTAAGAAGAAATAAACAAAAATACGAAAAAATGAGTAAACACGCTAAGAATATAAAGATATTGTTAAAAACATTGACTAATTTAATTACAACAACTACTTAGTTACACAAAAGATAATTATTAAAATATTAAGACAGAATTTAAAAATACTATATTACAGAGCATTTGTATCTATTGCCAGGATTGCCTGCCTCTTTTGGTGTTCAAACATAAATAATTTTAGTTTAGTTTTAAAACCATACATGCTAGACACTTTTCTTATAGGAGGAGGAATATTATTCCAACATTTAGTAGCTGAGTACTTAAAGCTACCCCTAAAAGCTGTGGTATGGTTACTATCTGGGACCGCAAGTTCACTCTTGAAAAAGACATAAGATTACAATATGGCTGATTATAGAAATGTAGATCCTTGATATCACTAGGAAAGTAATGTTACTATCTGGGACCGCAAGTTCACTCTAGCAAAAGACATAAGATTACAATATGGCTGATTATAGAATAACAACAGATGTTCTCCAGTATTGGCTATCTTCACTGCTGCCTCGAATGCTGGGTTATCACGCATTTAAATGTTCGTAATTTGTTTAAGGTGGCAGCCCTGTGTTCTGTGTTGCAATGTTTAAGAATTACGATTAGCTTGTGCAGCTAGGGGTCGTCGCGTGGCCCTCGCTCGGTGTTTACGTAGCCTGTCTTCAGGCGGATGAACGAACGACATAATCCCTTACACAGCTTCACACGACTATCTGTTAGTAATATTTTAAATAGTAAAATTAATTATTTAATAGATAAATATTAATTTATACGTGCTCAGTAGATAAATACGATGGATTTGCAGTCACTTAAGACGAACACATAACACTAAATACGAAGGATTGGTTGCCACGAAAAATGGGAACGGGCAGGCACCTGCCTCAGCTGCAACATTGGTAAAACGTTATATCTCATAGTCCAAACACAAGGCAGTGGTTTAAGGGCGCGGCTTTTAATTAGTAAAGCTAATCTGACGAATCCCAAATATATGATATCATGTAGTGCTTTAATTAATTAATTCTGTGAGGCCACCGACATGTTGCCTAGGTCTAACTAGGTGGTACAGACATGTAGAGGGCGTGTGTAACGCAGCGGGTGCGAGCCGAATGCTAACTAAAAATATTCCACGCGACATTTACCTTTGTTTTAATCCGGTCCTAAATCGGGCGACAAGAGCATCGCCCTACAAATAACGCACCATAAATCCCCCTCAAGAATGCCACTTTTGTTCGGCCGACGCGCTATCCATTATTGCCAGTTGCCAGTAAATGCACGAGGACGCGCTCGTCGCTGATATCACTACCGAAAATCCCTTTAACGTATTCAATACAGATATACACGGAACTAAATAATTACACATTTCATATACACTTCCAAGCAAACTGAAAAATATTTCCAACACGTATCTGAAGTTTAAAGAAGATAAAGCATAGACATCTTGAGGTTTGTGAGAGCATATCTTAATAGGTTCTATTCTATGTTTCATTCTTCTTTACTAGATAAAAAATAAAGAAGATAAAACTTTGCGCTAATAATATTATCAAGCCAGGAATCAATCGACATGTGTTATGCCATCAAATCAATACATATTTAATTATGAGATGAATTATTAATATAATTTCCAAATGCATAAGTTTCTCAGTTAGCTGGAAACCTTCCAGATTTGTTATGTCGAATTCATTGTTAGCCTATCAGTTATTATTGCTTGCAGTTAATCTCAAGAGATCCATTCGACGCATTTGGCCATCTAGTTTCGGATTCGGGGATATTTTGTGGCGTCGTTAAGGGCCACGCGTCGCCATCATTCAAGCCCGCGCCGTTTAATGGTTTACTTATTGGAGACAAAAGAATAACACCGGTAAGTGGTTTACTACGAAACGAGAACATTCCCAAATTGTTATGTCGAGACAAATTAGGCAACGCGGAGCCTATTATAATTATACAACTGTGGTTATTTGGTCGGTCTATCATCAGTCCAATGACTTGAGTCATGAATGAATGATTTATTTAGTTTTACCGCACCTTAGAGACAACTTATGTCTGTTTTAAATATGATATTAAGACGCCAAAAATTCGAGTTATAGAGTTTTCGACTTATAAAGGATTTCGACTTAAGCGTATTTTGTAAGGAATTATTCTCCTTGTAGAGATTAAGATTTATTCTAACTAGTATTTCAGTTAGAGAGGTAAACTGAACTGAAATTCAAACATCTATATTCAGGATAAAGAGGTCCAAATTACTTGCTCTAGGTAGTTATAGAGGGAAAATAAGTAGGTAGTGAATTTGCTTATTATTCGCTATTGGGACTCGCTAATTATTTCGACTTATAGAGGGTTCAGATTTCGAGTAACGGTGGTGGGTTGAAGGGAAGGGAACACATTTTCGAGTTTGCGAGGCTTTCGACTTATCGAGGTTCGACTGTATTACCAGTATTGCGCTTTCTAAGCAAGTTCCAATAAGGGCTATTTAATCTGAATTTAATAACTTTAAGAAACGGGCGTTAGAGTTAATAAATTCTATTAGTGTTTTTAAAGTATATTTATGAAATATTAGACCTAAAGTATAATATTAGACCTATTAACAGAATTTATGTGAAAGTACTACATACAGGTCCAATAAAGGAGAAATCAATGCGGCCTACCTTCTGAACCGTGATGACCACACAAACACATACACGCCGTTAAGGACGGTAAAAGCAATCATTAAATGCCACCAAATGATTTAATCAAATATTCATTTCGATTATATTTATAGTATCTAAGAATGTCTTAGATGGCCGCGGAATATCAACGTGCAGTTATTATATGCATCGCATACAACTAAAATAGACACACTTCAATCTCGTCGGTGCCCATTTAAATTAATCGATGCCTGTGATGTGACGCGATGGGCTGTCAATCTGCTTTAACGAGAGTTTGACAGCACCGGCTATGCCAGGGCTATTTTAGAACAATTGTCGTGACGACTGACGACAGAACGTGAAATATCGAACATGGGAAATTAATACTTTTCGTTTTGGATCTTAGACAAAAGATTAAACAGTTATTGTGTACGTATTATTGTATAGTATAGGTAGTGTAGAATGTGGCATATTACTAGACATTGCGGTTTGAGCCGACAGCGGACCAAAAGTCGTTGCAGTATACTTTCGTGTTTGGTATTTACTAATATTTTTATGTTAATTAACTACATAGTGTCATCCCTATATTTAGAGGCAAATAGTTCTTAGGTGACACTGAACATTTTTAGAACCGCTGAGTTAGAAACATTGACAACCAAAACTTCTTTTAAATTTCGATAATAGAACTTTTTGGTTATCTAATATAATATATTGCATTCATTTGTAATTTATTTTACAATACAGCTTCCCAAGGAGTAGGTCTCAAAATGAACATGGACAAGACGAAGATCATGTCTAATGTCCATGTCGCACCTACCCCTGTAATAGTTGGGAACTGTACTCTCGAAATTGTTGACGAGTACGTCTACTTGGGTCAAACGATCAAGTTAGGCAGGTCCAATTTCGCGAAAGAGGTCACTCCGTAAAATCTTTTCGTCCCAAATACCGCAGTGTCTCAAGACAAAGGTTTTTAACCATTGTGTGTTGCCTGTGATGACTTACGGAACGCAGACGTGGTCGCTAACGATGGGCCTTATGAGAAAGCTCATGGTCGCTCAGAGGGCAATGGAGAGGGCTATGCTCGGAGTTTCCCTGCGAGATCGTATGAGAAATGAGGAGATTCGCAGGATAACCAGTCACCGACAAAGCCCGGATGATTGCAAAACTGAAGTGGCAGTGGGCTGGGCACATAGCTCGAAGGACAGATGGCCGTTGGGGCAGTAAAGTCCTCTAATGGCGACCGCGTACTGGAAGACCCAATGTTGGTAGGCCCCCCACAAGATGGACCGATGATCTGGTCAAGATCGCCGGAATAGGTTGGATGAGGGCAGCGCAGGACCGATCGTCGTGGAGATCTTTGGGGGTGGCCTTTGTCCAGCAGTGGGCATCTTCCGGCTGAAATGATGATTTGTAATTTATTTAGGTGAAATGACGGCAATTCCAAAAATCTTGTTACTCCTTAAAATTAATTTCACGCGAGAATTTTCGTTCATTGATTTATTACGACTTTCCTTGTGATCTTAATCAACTACAAACCTAATAGATTTCGATTGGCATTTAACTATGAAGCGCCATCTCGGGCCACTTTTTACAACAACAACGACATCTGAAGGTATTACTGTATGAAGCCTGATAGAGGAAGATAAGAGAGTGACCTATCAGCAGATGCGTGCAAATCTGGGCATTGGTATGAGTCAAGTATAAAAAAAATACACGAATATTTAGGCGTCATAGAGCTTTGCATTAGACTGATTTCCCATACTTTGACCGATGACAAGAAGCGCCTTCGCAGGGATTGGTGTCTTGAAATGTTAAAAAACGTTCAATGAAGGTGACACGAATGCTACATTTGACATCATTACAGGTGATGTAGGCTGGAGTTTTCATTTATTCGCAAGAACCAAACTTCGAGGTAATTCGCTTAACAAGCCACGACGACTCGGTGAGTGGCATGTCATGGAAGGCACACCTAAGGAAACATGGGCCCACTGTTTTTGTCAGTGTTTTCATCGAATGCAAAGATGCATAAAGAGGTACATAGACTACTTTGAAAAACAATTAAAGTAGCGGCAACGTTCTACATTAAGTCGTTTTTTATTTTCTAAAGACTTTCAGTGTGACCCGTATAACAGGATCCCAGTCCGATGGTGAATTGCAGAATTACAGATTTCCATGTGTATGTTTTTAAAGATATTTCAATTTTAATATCATAGGTTGACATTAAGTGCATTGCGAATTTGTTATGATTCACTTACATCACTATTAAATCGATTAATAATATATTTTTTATTCTGAAAAATTTACCCCTAAATGTCCGTTATTAAACCGCTCATAATAAATGACCTCCATAATCCCATAACGAGACTATCGGTGTTTCTAATGTGCTAGTATACAAAACAGACAAATGGTCATATAGTTGTCCAAGCACAGAATATCGTTATGTTGTTCCGTTTATTATAATGAATAGCTTATAAACAACTCGTCATAATTATGTTCAATACTGAAATAGGAAGAGCAAAAGACAGTTCTAGACCGATACAGAGACGCGCGTCCCGCATTGGTTGGCGTGCGCGCAATGCGACAAACAGAGCACTCGGATGCCCGCCGCGTTATTCGCGTTGTCTCCTTACTGACGAATGTCTGATAGTACCACCTATCACTCGCATTCCTCACACAGTTTTGATGCCGTTTATTCATTCATTTCACTGAACATTCCGCTAGTCGTATTCAATGTTTTTTAGATCGCCTCCACTTGCTTCGGCGGCGAATGCGGGCGGTACAAAGCCCTCATACTTTTCTACCTATATAATGCATCTAATCATCCAAAATGCAAAATAAGTTTGCACCGTATATCATTATAGAATAGAAATAACAATGAGAATAAGATGGCAAATAGATAAGAATAGTTAATTTTGAAAATTTTGGATCTTTTCTCCGAGTCGGAAAAGCCTGAGCCCTTAGCCTATAGGCTCACCTGGGCGTATACTAAAGTAATTTTTCTTTCCCAAAATATAAATACTGTGTATTAGACCGATTTCTAGCTCACAGTGTTTACCAAATATTGAACGAATTAATTACGTTTTTATTTTTGTTGTAATAGCTGTGATTGTGGATTCATTCATCGAAACCCTGTTATTCGTCACTGTTAGCAACGAGCGTGTGCCAATTGGTTTTGGATTGAGGTTAGAAATATAGTGGATAGGATAGTTGGAATAACGTAAAGATGGCGGGGCATTAGTTATTTGCATTTATAAATGAATTTCCACGGGTGTTTAGACTAAACGGCGCGGCGTTCTAACAGGGAATAAAGCGCGTACATTATGTCGCTTGTCAGGCTGTAAAATGAGCGTAGTTTTGTTGTTGCGCGACACGTGTGCGTTGTTATGCAATAAATCTCGGCGGATGGGATGGATGCGCGGCGGTGCGCTTGCGCATAAATTGTGCTCCCTCCCTCCGCCACCCATTTAAACTGTCCCCATGTCCCGTACTGTTATACCCCCTTCGGAATTTCTCCAAATTTATTTCAGAGTCTGTAAGGGGGTGTCTAGAGTAAGTAAATCTTCAGTCTTAACCAATTTTTAATTAGTAAATGAAATATTTTAATAAACATTTTAAGTTTATTGTGAAGTTTAGCCAAATTTCAAGCAATCTTTAGCTTTATATATATATATATATATATATATATATATATATATATATTTATTTATTTATTTTGAGAAATCATTTATGGGTAAACCTAGAGCACTTGTATACTGTAATTAAATTTTGTAGTGTAATATAAAATGTCATGTACACTAGGTGAGGGAAAGGCCGTAGTTGTTAGGTTGCGTATATGGTTGCGTATTGCCAAAGTGAAATCGAACCCGGGGAATGTCGCGAGTGTGTTGCCACTTAGTATAGTATAACGGCTAAATATTTTCCTATTGAAAAATGTGGTAAACTAATAACGCATTTTGATTATTTTATATTTAAAATCAAATTTGCTTATCAGAAGTGAAGTCAATCAAGAAAAGGATTACCGAACTAAAGAAGCTAATATTTTACTAGAACATAAATATGATCTCCAAATGAGAGCCAACGAATAGATGCAAATAAATCATCGTTGTTTATATTTAAGTTTCAACGTGATCAAACATCCAATAAATCTCGTGAGATTTTTAGAAGTGAAATGTAAAGGATGCGCGGGCGCAGTTATGACAGTAAATAATGGCCGAATCCAGAGGGATGTCAAAGCGGGGTCGGCACAAACATCATCCTTTCATTTTCTTTAAACGACTACGTTTAATCAACACATCAAAGTCCTTGCGAACATCACATCTGAATATTTCCGGGTAAAGTGAAATTTATTGCACTTTAAATAGCCTGTACCTACAGCTCGCTCACACTTGATGCGTCCTAAAAGGCTTTAAGGGAGCAATCACTTATAGTACAAGCAATACTCAACTTTATACATATTTATATTTCCAAACTAGTATTAAAAATGTGAAAGTATAACTCTGTCTGTCTTTTACGTTTTCACAAGTAAAATGTTTTTTTTGTCTCAGGAAAAAACCTCTCTTGACGGGTCCCCCCGGCCCGGGGCGACCGAGGGATATGTGGGACTCCGGAGAAGATGTTCAGCCATCCGAGTACCCACTAAAAACCCCGCTGTTCTCCTATCGCCTACGCCCGAGCCTACGGATATGTGGCCTGCCGATCTCGTGGCTCGCCCTTTGTCTCAAGGCGGGCCTCTTCTAAAGTGTTGGCGCCAGGGGGTCAGGGTTTCGTTCCCCCGGCGCTCTCCTGTATTGTAGGAGTTGAGAGGGGCCGCGGAACAGCACGCGGCCGCTTTCTACGGTGGCCATAGGTCATTGCTTGCCCTCCACAAGTAAAACGCCTGAACCAATTTTGTTTAATTTCGGTATAAAGATAGATTGAACCTTGGAGAAGGGACATAGGTCACATTTATTTTTAAATTTTAATTCAGAACAGAGTTTGCTAAGTCAGTTAATTATTATATATTTACTATTGCTATATTCAAGGCTGACAAAGTAATCGTCGATTCACGTGATGGAAGGGGCTGGCTGTGGACATGCGTTACTCCAGGAAAGTTAATGCATCACTGACTAGGAGTAAATATTTCAGCTAATTTACTGATCCCGGTATTCGAATTATGATACATTTAACTGGGAATAAAAGCAACAAATTTATATACACTTTTTGTAGACAGAGCGGCGCGGCGCGGCGGGTGCAAGGCGCGGGCCCATTCGTCATACAAGAACATTCGCGGCATTCATACACGATTATGAGTTGCAAATGTAGGCAGCTCCCGCTGCGCGTTCCTCTCTTACAGCCCCTTTGAGCATATTATGCAATGAACTATGCTGTGGACCGTACGGTATCCAGCATTTCATAGATTTTGTCCTTGTTTCATTTGATAATTGGGTATAGGGTACAACAACTGTTTACATCTTAAAACTGAAACAAATCATCCTTGATACGTATAGATTGATATTCTTGATTGGGATTCTAGATTGAGTATTGTTTTTAATAACAGATGTCAGTAGACAGGCAAACTGCACAACCAATAATAGGTGCTCTTCGTCGCCTATAGGCGTTAGCAACACCAGAGGTAATGTTAACAGGCTGCCGCCAGTGTAGGGCAACTAGTACGTGGGTACCTTATGCGGGAACACAATACAAGATTATTGTGGTGGCATACTTAAAGACCAGGGATGGGTGCTCTAGTCGGGCTTATACCTTTACCACCTAGCTAGAGTTGTTACGAGGGGCCGCTCCTAGCCGCAGGTGGCATTCCTTCTCGGAGAGTCTTGACATTTGCAATGAAGACTTTCAATTTCAATTCAATTTATTCATGCTTATATATAACATTATACATAGACCATAGCATATATACATATATACATTGTCAATTTTTATTTATTTAACATATTTCACAATTACCACTTATTTTTCGGAATACAATTTATTGAATACTAGCAGCCCGCCCCAGCTTCGCACGGGTATATAACAAAAATGTCAAAATGAAAAATTATATATGTTATCGGCAATCTGTATAATACGGTATTCTATACAATACCTAGGCAATGTATAGAATACTTAAAACGTTAAGGTAATGTATGAAATATTTTTCATTTTATACTTTGCCTAGGCATTCTATACAATACCGAATGCGCTGTCGGCAATGTGTGTAAAAGACGATAGCAGAGGAGACTACGGGTGCTCATTCGTGTAGAAAATGCAATAAACCCATCCATACTTTTTGTGCTGCTCCGGAGAAAGATATTGCAGAAGGCTATGGTTCTAAAGTTTTTTGTTCTTAATGTGTAAAAAACACCTTAGCTGTAGGGAACCGCATACATTTTTAAGAAAATTTCCTCCTGTGCCAATAGGTACTACTGTTAGAATCCCTGTTTCGAAAGTCGACAGAGGTCGCGGCAAAATATTGCCTGTAGTCTTACAAAAAACGGATCACAATCTTTACAAAATTGGAACAAAGCAAGGTATTATAAAGACGTTGTATTCAAGACAGCAGTTTACAGTTTGTCATCAAGAATTACTTAAGAAAGAATATGTCCCTAATGAAGAAACGACGCTTCGTACAGTTGCAAATCGGCAATCTACGGGGACAGGTCAGTGATTTGTCAAATGTACACGTTAACAACTCTGTAATACTAAAAAGTGTTCATGTCTTAAAAGTAAGATTTTATGCACTTCAAAATTCATATGCACTACAATAGTTCTTCATGTAAAAATAAATAAATATTTTTTTACTTAATGTATTCTGAGCAGCCAGTAGATCTACTTCCTATTTTTACAGAATTGTTTGGTTGCCTAAGTTTTTTAACTGATTACTTATGAGTAAATTAGATTATGTTAGTTAACCCAGAAGAATTTTAAGTTCAATGTTATTTGATTGTGATTTTACTATAAATACCTACCTTTGAATAAAGATTGTTTTAATCAGAACTTACTAATTGTTAAGTTGATTTTAAGCAAATCCAATGTGTTATTTTTGTCTGTCATTTTATACCCTTCTACTTACTTACTTACATAACATTGATAAATACAGGCCCAAATATAGTTATTTTCCACATGCAAACAGGTTACTAAAAAAATAAAATTATAAAGAAAGTTTGAATATTATTATTTCTATGAACTTTTATTTTAATTATTTTTTTTGTTATTATTTTTTATTTATTTTTGGTTATTTTTTAATAAGTATTTTTTTTCTAATTTTGTGTAATAACCCCAGTGACGCACGCCTATATTGCATAAGGTGCTGCCTAGTTAGCCGAACAGGGTGAGCGGCTACCACGCAACATTTTTCTAATATTTACATTTTTAAACTCGTGATATCTTTCGAATGGAATATCCGAATTAAATAATTCAAAAAGTTGTATAAAGATATTGAAGCAGTTTTGAATATGAAGTAATTTATTTTGATAAGGATTAATACTAAGATACAAATAAAGAGCTTTTTCTAGGGGCGGCATTTCAATTTAATTTTTAAAATAAAAGAACACTTATTGTGGCATAACTATAATAGTTAGACATATGCTATCGCGACACTTTTTGTAAATAATGATGTGTTCTGCAAAGTCGTAGTACATTATTTTATTCTATCATCAATAGTTTTCGCAGCGCACGCGATTTAAATAATATTTTAGGTAATTTTTTTACACCTTGGGTTACATTATTGGAGTTTTAGTAAGGATCCCTAATTTTTTTGAAAATATAATATAGCCTATGTCACCCGGGGATAGTGTAGCTTCCCAACAGTGAAAGAATTCTTTAAATCGGGCCAGTAGTTTCGGAGCCTATTCAAAGCAAACAAACAAACAAACAAACAAACAAACAAACAAACAAACATACAATCAAATCTTTCCTCTTTATAATAGTAGTATAGATATAGATATAATCATTTCTACGTCAGTCATTAGTTACATTATCAAAATTGTCATTAAAATAATCATCAATTGTATAATAAGTCTTATTAATTAAAAATATATTCAACTTCATTTTGAAGGCATTCAAAGACTGAGCCGACTTTATATAAGTTGGAAGATGGTTATATATTCTAATGCCCATACCAGAAATACTCTTGCTGAATTTAGTAGTCTGACATGTAGCACTGCATAATTTTGTGTTGTGTCGAATGCCTTTTAAAGTTGAAAAGCTATTTATATTTTTCCTAATAAATATTACCGCTTTATAAATATACATTGAAGGAAATGTTAATATTCCGAGATTAAGGAAATGTGGTTTACACGTATCTTTTGCTTGAAGTCCACATATTAAACTTTAAATAGTTAATAGACTTTAAATTTGAAATAATTTAAATCGAGAATATTGCCAAAAGTCTGACATAATTTTAATACTTAATCCCATAAATTAATTAAAAGGACTTTCGTGACGTTTTTTATACGGTTTTCATACATTAGAACATCAGCGGGGGACACAGGTTCGGCTGCGCTCCCGAGTCTGACTGATTATTATCTATAATACTTATTTATTCACAAAAGAAAAGTGTACAAGTAATATATCAGGTGTTTATTACCCATAAAACAAACGCTCTGTTGGATACTTTGGAAGCGGATGGCAATTGGCACTGCGCTGTGTCAATTGTCTCAATATGTTTATGACTTTAATAATTACGTTCCTAAAAGGATTGGGCTCACTTTACGGTAAAGCACCAATCGTGTCTTTCGTTAGTTGTAAGCGTTATTTACTTACGTGTAATGCCTGCGTTGGGAAAGAAAAGAGATCAACAACAAAAATACTTAGTTACTGTAATTCTTTTTAATCAAAATATAATAGACCAAGTTTAGTTCGCTAATGAAAGTCAATTGAACTGTTCAACTATCTCCCAAAATTCGTCCGGGAACTACATTAATAACTTGGCGATGGCCATGAATGGAGATCATACGTTCACGGTTGAGAACACTCGAACGACCGAATGGGCAAATTGAATTCAGACTCAGTTCGCAGCTCGTTCTGGGGGAGCGATCGCAATATGTTCAAATTATTCACCATTTTGTGAATGTGAAGTTCTATTGGTGCTTATAAATAATTCAATGTAATCGTAAAATAAACAGTAACTACATTACGGAATTAAGAAAAATTAAAATCACAAATGTTCCAGTTATTTCAGACGGTCTAGATACGCTTGGTCTCCCGAAAGACTTTGCATCTCTTTGTGTATACCAGCTGTACACGGGGGAATGTTCTGTGGAACTTTTTAGAATGGTGCCTTCGTCGTCTTTCTACCGCCGCGCGCCGCACTGGAGTTTCTTTACCTACTCTATAAAACGTTTCTCAAGAACGTTCACGTTGCGTACTCTCTACATTGGACTAAGCTTCTGGTTGAGGTTTTCCCTGCGCAGTTCGATGTGGGATTTTCCAAAAATAGCCTTATTAACGCGATGGCAATGCCTTTGGTGTTGCAAATGTCTATAGACGACGGTGGTCACCTGCTACCAGGTGGGACATTGTTTGCTGACGTCTTCTTTTTTTATACCCTGTAAGGCTACTTTCGTCTTCACTAAGCTGGCCTCTCTTTAGCAACGAGCCAACAATAGATTTATCTTTACCGTTGGAAACATAACTGTTCTAGTCAATTAGCGTTCTCATTTCTACTTAATACTTTATGATAGATCCAATAATGCGTGTTTTATTGCAATACCCCATGTTACGTATTTAGCACAATCAATTTACCGCGAATATTTCTTAGTATCGAGTTAATCGTATCTAAGCAAATGCATTGCCACCCCTAATCAACGACGACACTGCCATCTCGCGATTGTTTCATTCAAAATATACGCTGCGCACGCGTCGCGTCGTTTTCCTCAATTTTCGTTATTCTATTTCAAGAAACTAACTAGCTCAATCGAAAGTAGTTCCTGCCCTTATCCCAAATTATACTTTTTAACATAGGTAAATAAAGGAAACATTCTAGTGTAAAATCATTATCACATAGTATTAACTATATTATAACTATATTATCTATACAAATAAATAAAATTGGAGGGTCTGTTTGTAATATTAAAATAACAGCTTTTTACTAAGTGCATTAGGAGGTATACACGGTACATATACCAAAACAACATTTTTTACAATTTTTGTCTGTCTGTCTGTTTGTTCCGGCTAATCTCTGAGACGGCTGGACCAATTTTGACGGGACTTTCACTGGCAGATAGCTGATGTAACAAGGAGTAACTTAGGCTACTTTAATTTTTGAAAAAAAAAAATTTAGCATACAAATAATTTAACTTGACCTCCGATTTATATCATCAACCATATGAAATAGGGTTCAGCTTGGGCTGGACTTTGTAGGTTGAATTTCCAATTTAAATTGATCTCAAATATCCAAAAAATGCTGCCTAAAGTCACTATTCCACGCGGACGGAGTCGCGGGCACAGCTAGTATGTCGACAAGAGAGATACTCATACTCCTGCCTAACTTTAAGTACGAGTCTTGTATTTATCTTGCCTTTTATTATAGTATTAACTAATATATGGGTAACTGTTATGAACACATGCCTGTATATATTTTTTCATCGTTATTTAATAAAGGCTCTCTTAACCTAAATATGATCCGTGCAGGGGCGGAGAAAGAATACTAAGCTCTGCGGCCGGGGTTGGCCTGTCGTAAAAGGCAACAAAACAACCAACTCTAGCTACGTGGTAGGGCCTCAAGCCCGTCTGGATGGCGACCACCTTTGGTCTTAAGTATGCCGCCATAATAACCTTGTGTTGTATTCCAGCATTAGTGACCCAAGTTCCTGTACCTACCCTTATGTGACAGCAGCGTATTCGCGATGCCACTGGCATTGCAAACACCCATAGGCGACGGTAACTGCTAAATTCTAAGCGCGCCGGCAGGCTGTCTGCTATCCTGTAGCATTAAAAAAAATATTAGTTGGCAAACATGTGCAATGAGGGCGCATTCACAAGGAGCCCTTCCGTCATCCAGATGCAGAGAACTGCTCAACTGTTAGCAGTTACTTTAGAGTAAAACTTATTGTTGCAAATATATTCCCCCCTACTATCACTGATGACAATCACTTTGGATTGCTTGATTCAAGTTGTTATTTATTCGTCATAACCTAATATATTGATACACACATTAAATTAAATTATAAAGGAATTTATTGTTAATAACTTAATAGCTTTATACAACACTACTGTTTGGTGCTGACTGAACAGAACCTTGATGAGTAGGTATACACAGCCTAGGTCAACTAAAAATAGTGTTTTTCTCTATAGTCTGTCTTTTCAATATTCCTGGTGTTAAGTACATATAGTGGACAGAAAAAGATTTCCATGGAGGCTACTTTCCTTTCTCCTATCCCGCATAGGTGGGTACCTTTACTAAACTAATGATACGAACAGGTTATTTGTGGTTGCCAGGGTCGGCAACCACAAATAACCTGTTCGTATCATTAGTAATTTGAAAACAACGTTGACCTATTGAGAACTGTAATGGCAGTTCCTTGTCAATAAAAGGAAAATGCCAATCTGACAGATAATGCGTAACAAATTAATTGGTGGCAGCATAGTTATTGATGGTGAAATGCCCGCATATTTGTCACCATAATGAATGCTAATTGAAACAGTTGCCTTTATGGCACATAACAAAGCGAACAAATTATAAGAAATACGTGTTCTAACATAATAACATATAACACTATACAATTCCTACAACCACTATACCTTCTGAGAGCAGTATTAATTGCAAACATTTCTTTTCTTTCCGTCCGTGCAGGGGTAGAGTAAGAATACCGACCCCTGCGGCTGTGGCCGGCCTGTCAAAAGCCGACAAAACAACCCCAACAGGGTAGTAGGCCTCTAAGTTCGTCTAAACGGTAACCGCCTCTGGTCCCTAAATCCTCCTCCTCCAATCGTTTGCTCACTGCTGAGCGTCGTGATGCTCCCGACCGATATCACGATAGCACCGCTTCCACTGCTCTCTGTCTTTGGCGTGGTTTAGGGCGTCTGTGATCCGTGTGCCCAGCTTTTTGGCCACTTGGTCGGACCATCTTGTAGGGCTGCGACCTCGGGGTCTTTTCCCCTCCACTTTTCCCGTAACTATTAACTTCTCCAAGTTATCGGAGGGTTTTCGGGCAGTATGGCCGAAATATACCAGCACTCTCTGGAGGCAAATGCTGGACAATGGTCCCTAAATATGCCACCATAATAACATTGTGTTATGTTCCAACGACACAAGGTTAAGGGTTCAACAAAGAGTCAACACAGGGACCGATATAGGCATGTTTTGTCTGCCCGACCCAGATATTTTTGCAAATGAAAAATATTGTTGAAATAATTTTTATATACTTATATATAAAATTTCTTTATATACTTATAAGATAAATAGTTACCATTATATAGAACACAAACGACATTGCCGATACATAAAAAGCTTGTAAGGACAGAAAGAGAAATTTAAATGAGTTAGAAAATTAGTAAGTATACCTTATATAGAGAAAGTTACAAATATAGTGAACAAAGAACTATGTAGGAGAGCTCCACTGTGATCACCAGTTCCTGCCACCACCAGGTGCTGTACATTGCTGGTGGATTGGCTGTATTTGGACAAACAACTGGTTGGTCAGCAAATACATAACTGCGAAGCATTCATCGTTTCTTAACACTACCTCCTGCAGACGATGACAGAATATACTGGACCTGTTCGGTGTTTAAACTCTTGCGAGCCTATTGTTTTTGTCGTGAATATTCTAGATAAACATGCGACGGTGTCCTGGTGGTCGATATGAGTGCTATAGTGAGTGAGTGGCCGATGTCGGCCAATGCCCATATCTTCATACAAATGATCGATTAATTATGCATGTTAATTGTCGCAGCAGATCGCGCGTCGACGGGCATGGACATGGAGCTCCAGTGCGTATGTACACACGCGTGCATACATCATCTGAATAAACACCGTTAAATACACTATGTTTATTCTAAGCCTTAAAATGTTCATATGTATTTACAATACGAGTTTAGATATCTTCTATAAAAATAGTTTAATGCAATATTTGCTTCAAATCTTCAGAAAACAGCTCAATGTAATATAATTATGATATGGGTGTTTCGCGGTATTTGGAAGAGAATCTAAAAAATGTTAAAAAAATCGTAGTTACGTAGTTTGGTTATAATAACAGCAAAGTAATATTAATAATACTATTAATAATACCTATATCTAATGTTATAATATACCTATAATCATTATTAATTGGTATCTAATAACAAACATCATAAATGACAGCTGATTATTAATATACATTATAAATAAACACATTTCATATAACAAATGCCAATAAACGGCAAAATTATGGAAATTAAATTTTGTAGATAACATAATGTTAGTTATGTTATTATCGACATTACATGACATTAATAAATACATAACATTTTCTTAAATCGCCACCCGGAGCGCAGTTACGTAGTACCAGCATATCAGTATTCAAATGTACTGCAATATCTATGCAAAACGGGTAAAAGTGCATCGCATCCTCCATAATGCACTAGTCGTGCATATCCATGACCCGCAGCCGCCGCCGCAGCCGCAGCCGCAGCCGCCGCCTCCGTCGCCGTCGCCGTCGCCGCGGCACATCCAGCCATCCGCCAAATCACCACCGATTTCACAATGGATCCACAAAATCGTTGACAGAAGACCTATTTTTATTTAATCTTACCTGAAATTTTTATTGGTTATTCTTTTAATTATAATTTCTATTATGTTTTAGGTGTAAGTGCTTATCATTATGCGGGACAAGTTATAATATTATTTTTGTTCTATACGGAGTGAGGCCTCATTTCTCTCCATGCAGGGCTGGAGTGAATCATAAAACACGACTTAACAAACCCAGCTAGACGGTTTTGGTGGCTAAGCCTGTCTGATGGCAGATGGCGGATGGCGGATGGCGGATGGCAATCACTCTTGCTTTCTGAATATGTCGCCATAATTATATTGTGTCCTGGCATAAGCGACCTAGGTTCCACTATCCATTCGCTGATGGCAGCGAGTAGCGGTGCCCCTAGTGTCGGAATGTGAATGCATAGGCGGTGGTATATGCTAATTATGTATAGAAGGCTGTTAGCCTGTTTGCTATCCCACAGTTATAAAAAAGCTAATATCTTTGTTATCTCGCAACCAGCGTAGAAGGGTTGACAACTGAACAGTGAAGAGTGGTTGCGAATCAGTCTTCTTTTATGGATTGGGGTTTAACACAATAAGGCATGCTGTGTTTGAGATAGTGTTCGTATTAGCTGCGAATACCTATATTGGATACTAGGACGGTTTAAATGTTATAGGTAAAATCTAAGGATTTAGCTAAAAAGTACTTATATTGTGGCTCAGTGAGAGACCCAGTGTTCCTTCTGATTTTGCCAGTGTCTGTGCTGATTGAGTGTTGGCTGGCAAACGACGTATTGGCAGATGTTTGACGAGACGTATTGTCAGTGTGCGCTCGCATTATGCGCATCAACAGGATGCGCGATGTGCCAACCGGCTGATTGACGAGTGCCCGATAGCCGATGGCCGACAGTCGGTGCGTCAAATGCATTTGGCTCATTACATGTTCCTTAGTTTATTTTTGCACTACTTGGAAGGTTTTGGCATTCCAAATACTATTATTACTATTTATTTATGACCTATCGAAACGTATGAACTTAGGTGATTATGTATAATATATATAGATATACAAAAAAAAGTATATTAGTCGTATACTCCTCAGTTGCCTAGTATCCATAACTCACTAGATGGTGCTATGTGAATGGTCACAGATATTGTATTTAGGTATATTTTTATTGTAAATAAAAATACACCTAAATACAATATCTCTTGTAAAGAGATATGTTTAAATTAATTTTAAAACTTCACTCTATTAGGTACAACAAGAAGTGAAAATTCCTTAAAATACAGATATTTATTTATTATATTATTGTTGCTTAGCTATATTTATAACCATTCGCAGGCGTTCCAACCATTCCAAACCATTCAGGCTTTAGGTAGGTACTTATATGTAAAGAAGTTGTTGGTAGCTACTCGTGTTTTGTATATGAGCGTAGGTAGTGCACACAGTGGTGCGTCACTGCGTCACAGACACATTGAGCCCATTATTCGCCCATCTCTCAAGTAAACACATTTTAAATTACTAAATTATCTGCTACGGCTTGGGGTCGTCGTACAAGTTTCTGTTTCTAGCTTAAATCCATTTAATTACTTGATTTTTACAACTTACAATGTTACATTTATACTTACTCCTTGTTTTAATGACGCAGAAATGAACGAGAGGGTGCGTGGAATGAAGGCAACGCCACCAGTGACGCCAAGAGTGCAATTCACCACTCAGGTGGATTGGACGAACACTATCAAAAAATATTATTTCTGTTGATGGTATTTTTATAATGAAGTCGTTTAGACAATTCAAACTATACCTTTTTACTAGCTATTGGCAAAAACAGTTCTGGCACACATATGCGAAGCATAGATGTCTACTTAGTCATTTACGCATTTTAATCCAAACGAAACTCAAAATATATACATATATAATGAAAGCACCTCTTCTGCGACTAAAGTTCACATGCTTAATTTAAATAAAGGATGCTTAATTGTTTAATTGGTACTTTATCTTAAATTTGTTAGAAGTAATAGCGTGCAAATAAGCAATCAATTAGGACGAAACGTACGAGGGTCCGTGCGGTGATACGTCAGCGGGCTGTTGGGCCCTTATCGTAGCATCGCATTTGCATGTACGCGCACACCGCGCACACCGTGCCAGGGCGCGTGTGAGTGGGGCGGGCGGGGACAACGAACGCCACGCCCACCGCAACTGACGCCACGGCCACGCCGCGCCGCTCCCTGGAAAATGTTTTCCCTGAATTACCAAATGTTAGGAAATGTTAGGGAACTAAAAAACATTCCGTATCATTTCGGGGTTTTTATCAACTTAAGCCCTGAGTTAATTACTTGTCGTTATTTCTAAAATTCCTTTTATTTTGAAATATCTGAAAATTAAAACTAAAGTTGTCCTTCACGAAGTTAAAAAACATATATAATTGAGTTAATCAATTAAATTACTAACAAGTTTTTATTGTATGAAAACATCCTTTATTATGTTTAAAAACACAGCTTCAATTAATTTTATCGTGAAAACAATAACGTGAAACAGTATTTAAAACATAGTCCGCAATATTACATCAAGTCACATGAGCAACTTTTCTATAGCGATCCGCAATTAATTGCCAACTTCACTTGGTCAACACATGGGTGGTGGGAGGGGGCGCACGACTTTTCAAAACAGAAATGCCAAAACATTCCTCAAGAGAAATTGGAGCATGGAAATTAATTCATTTCGAAATTAATTTCTGAAGTATACTGCTTTGTTCTCTACAATGGGTTTATATTTTTCCTTAATTGTGGAAATGCTGCATAAGAGCCCTTGCACATTTGCGTATTTACTGAATTTATAAATAATTATATCTCGGGCTTATTCTGTGAGCCATTTTTTCAAAATTTCAAATATATACTTTGCAAATTTTTATATTAAACGTATAGAAGATGTCTTCAGAACCAATATATTTATGATATAATTAAACAAATTTACCCATTAGTCTGTATGTCACCTGCTATATTTTATTTATTTATTTGACAGCTACCTCATAAAGTATATCAAATGCTTATAATTGCAAATTGACAGAGTAGTCAATTGACTGACTTGGACTGAAATTATAACAGACCAGCACAGGTAGATACCTATTAAATGGAAAATGACATTTATTAAGTGTTTTTTTACCTTATTGATAACAGTTCTAAATGGTTAACAAAGTCGTGATCAATATTTTGTAAATTATAAGAAACACAAAAGCATAAGATCTCTGATGAACATAAGTCAGGGGACGAGAAATTAAAAAAAAACTGTTCAAAACTGTTATTTAATATTATGAAAGTCGTTAGTACCTAGAGCAGTAGGCCAAGGAAAACAGTGATATATCAACAGCAAATACAACAAAGTGTCATCATACCTCCTCGTAATTCTATTAGCAGCTATAGTATATAGAAATGCAAATTCGATGGCGTCTTTTTTATTTTGATCATTACTACGAGTACAATGAGTAATAAAGAACGTATTCGAGATTTAACTGTCCAATGATGGCGATGATCATCGTCCTGCCAGAATTGTCAAGGGCAGTAGATAATTTCGTTTCGTTAATTATAGTGAAACAGTATTTGAAAGTATGTACCCAAGAAGAAGCATAACAGATGAAAGAAGCCAAGTCGATGTAAATTTCTAGATAAACTTATATTGTACTGGGTATTAAATGGACTGTGTCCTAAACAGGCGGGGGCTTGTGCCTCTTCCGGACGTCCTCTCTGCAGACCCCATTCGCGACATTCCTCGCATATCTTTGCTCGTCTTAATATCGATCCCGTCAGCTGGAAACATCCCCGATGTGCTATGTATCTTATTCGGACTATTGTTCGTGTTACCCAAACGAGACGGAGGTATATTTAGGCGGAATTTTAATTGACCATGAAGGAATCCCAATGTATTATATTTTTGTGCAAATGTAATTGTTAGCCGCGGAGGCCTGTCCACAGTTGCCTAATGCCCGTATCATTTCAATGAACATTCTATTATAATTAGAGGGCCATTAAAATAGTTGAGAGCGAGCCCGCTTCCGCGTCTGGTTTCGCAACCACAATGAAAATATTCAGGAAGTGACTAAGAGTATTAAATATTCATTATAATATATGTATTTAATAGTGTTCCTATGACTGCGTATGCGCTGAAAAATGCTTTTGTAATTTTTGTTTAATTAATATGTTATAAATCATAGTAATTAATATTTTAATTAATTAACTTCAGATTTAAGCTTAGTAAAGCGACTTTGGAATGAAGAAGTATGGCCATTAGACTTATTGTCGACCTTAATAGAAGTAGCCTGTGACCTGTGACTTTGTTGTTAGACGAAGCGCTTTTTACGTCAATAAAACCAGTTCGAACCCAAATGTCTGACGCGTCACTACAACTACAAATTGCTAAGTGTAAGATACTGTTTCTGGAAATAAGAACGGGACTGCGTCTAGGTAGGTACTCTACATTTAGTTCAGTACAAAAAAGGAAATCAGAGAAAAGAGCGGAACAGAATCAGGAGAACAAACTTAAATGCAGTAAGCTCTTGAGCATGAGCTGCCGCTCTTTGATTTCCACTTCTAATAAAGCAAATAACATAACAGGTAAAAAATTCATTTTGTCTCAAATTACGTTTTGTCTAGGTTACATTTGAACGAATTATAAATAAATTGGAACATTAAGGCGTTGAGTATTCATCATTAATCTCTTAAGTCCTAATATAGAAATGTAAAATTTTATAACTTTTGTAGGAACTTTATTACATATGGAGATCCCATATAAGCATATTTTTGATTTTGGTAGTTGAATTTTTATCATATAATATCGACGACAATGATTAAATTTATAAAAACGATTAAATATTTTTTTACATATAATATTTTTTTTTGTATTTTATAATGTTTAAATGACCTTTTTTACTTTATATAACATGGCTATGAACGTATTATAATATTATTTTTTATAAAGATCGTTATCGACTAAGCACTCGCGCTCGCACCTACAGCGAACTTTCAATGTGTCTGGCAAGATGTAAAAACCATTAAAACTGTCCGGCTATTGGGGTACCATTTTTTTATAGGTCCCCAAGTAACATATATAAAATTTAGCTTTTATACTATAACGAAAGTATAATGATAATTTCTTAAAGTTTAGGGGTGTCTGGCAGGGGGTAGCAACTGTCAGAAGTGTCCGGCAATGGACGACGAGATTTCTAAAGTTATACCGAAGAAAATATAAAAAAATTGAGCTTTATACTTTAACGAATTTAAGGTCCTATTTTATGCACCTTTACTGCTTGTTAACTGCCCAAGTAACCACAACCCAAACTCTATAGTCGCTGGTCGTTCTTACCTGTATAGGGGACATGCACAGAAAAATTTTCAGCCTTTATAAAATGACGAAGGTCTGGCCGTCCTGGGCTCTTAGGCTATTACGCGTGACGAAAATCACTTGACTATTACCGATCTGTCGGAACATGCCGTGCGCACACGATGCACTAATAATTTAGTCAAACTAATTACAATATTCGATAATGAACATCCTTAACATACGAGTGAAGGAATGAAAACAATGAAAACATTGTACCTACATACATATAATTTGATTAAATGGTTGGATATTATCATTAGTAATGGCCTATTGGGAGGGTAAACCGCTTCGTTACGTAACGCGTTACGGCGCCAGTCTGTCTGGCTTCCCTTTCTCTCACGCATACAGCAGCAGTAGGCAGGCTCCTCCTCTCTCACTCTAACCCACAGCGCTAGATCTATTCGAATTGCGACTTTATTAGAATGAAATACAGTTGTTTTTTTTTTCTTTATAAAAAATCTACATATAATTTTGAAACAGTTTTTGGAAAAATTGTAAATTCGTAAACTTTAGTTATTTTTGATTTATTTTTGATTTTATTGATAAATAACCTTTCCTTACATTATCATATTAATATACATAAAATTTAAGTAATAACCTAAGCTTTTCTCAAGTTAAACAATTTCAATATTAAATAGTTCAACTTGATTAGTTTAAGTTATTACTTCTGTCGGGCGTCCCGAGACACATGTATTTTTATGGCCTCCCCTAAAGCTTCTATCAGTGTCCTATATTCGACTCGTAGCTGCCTGCTCCTCGTGCTGCCTCGTGGCCAAGGCTCGCTACGTGGCGTCTTCTTTCATATCTTTTCAGATGGACCAACTGCCATTGCCGTTTCACTTTGCTTACTTGAGAAATTATATTGGTTACTCTGGCTCGTGACAAATAAATTAATGTCTCATTTCACCTTTGTTGATTTTATTATTAAATGAATTTATTAAGATACTCGTAACTAATTATTTACATAATAGGTAATGTATACGAAGTAATATATATGGGGCTGATACTGTTATTAGCCCCATTTATCGTAGGAAATATGTTTTTATGTGTAATGGACGGACTTGAATGGCGAGGCACGCGGGACATTCGCCTGACAATAGGCATAAGTGGGGGCGACCAGTTCCGCCGCGTCCACGCATACCGCGCTCGACGTGTCAGGGATGTGTGAAGCATATGTCGATACTGAACACATTGCCTTAATTAGCCCCCTTTGCCTTTAATAAAATGCTAAACGGGGACCACACAAGGGCTTCACGCTGGCTCACCAAAAAACATCATTAAAAATTATTAATAAGAATTTGTTCATTAAAATAGTTGCAGCCCCGCGCATAGTGGCCGCCAGCCTCGCTATCTTAATGGCCATATTTGCTCCGATTCGTACATGTAAGTTACCTATTTTCCAACAATGATTACTTCTTGGTGTGAAAATATAAATATTTAATTAAATAATACGTATCTACTACATGTTACATCATTTTTCTTCTGGAGCATACTCGTGGATAAGTGAGGACCTCAGAAGGTTAACAACTTCAATGCTGTTATTTTATAGTCTTTATTGATTTAAATATTACTAGTGGTCGCCCAGAGGTCGAAATTCAACCATAATTCATTTAATTTTAAAGTTTGTATTTTATTAGGGCTCTTTTGTCCAAAGGCTATATACTTCTATAATTCAAGGTTTCATTATAGCTACTCAGATTTGCCATTTTCCTACATCAGTTTGAACAGCGTCACTGTAAAACTTCAAACAAATAGCTATACAAATAAAAATAATGTTAATTTATTAAATGTATATTATTAATAATTGTATAATATTATTATTTATGTATTATTATTATTTAACAATTATTTATTTAAGTATTTACTAATGTATATTATGAATTTAAGTATTATATTATTATAAAATTACCATGTTACCATGGTTTTAATGGAACCAGGCCATAAACTCTTATAAAAACACAAGCGTAAATAACGTATGTATGTGTATGTATGTTGTATATTATTCGAGCAATAGTGTGTGTAATGTTAATTTTAATTAATTTAAATCTAATGGATTTTAGGCAAAAAATGGCTTTCTGCACTACTCCTCCGCCCGCGCAATTTTCGTAAAAAGGGGTACAAAGTTTTTGCTTCACGTATTAATATATATACCTAGTCAGGTCATAAATTCTGTCATATGTTTAATGTAAAATAATTGTAACAAGTTTATTCATTATGTAACCATTTATATACCAAAATGAACTTAACAAAACATAGATTCTTATGACATTAAAGTTTATTCAAAATGACCTCCGTGATTTTGAATACAAGCCTTCAATCTGCGCGGCCAGTCCTCTATCGCAGCACGAACGAGGTCCATGTCAATATCGGCGGCTGCCTTAATCAAAGATGTCTTGAGTGACTCCAAATTGGGATGAGGCTTTGAACACGCCTTTTCCTCCAAGTGTTGCCATATCTTGTAATCTAACGGATTCAAATCTGGACTGGAGGAGGGCCAGTCTTCGTGCCGGATGAAGTCGATTTCACGCGCCGCCAGCCAGTCTTGTGTGCTCTTCGCTCTATGAGCTGGCGCTGAATCTTGTTGGAATACCCAGTGCCTGTTATTGAACATGGTATGAGAAACAGGTTCCACAAGGTTCGTCAGGACTGTATTTTGATACACAACAGCATTCGTTTTTACACCTTTCTCACAAAAATGTACCTCTGTTAAGCCCCAATAAGAAACTCCCAACCATACCATGAGCGAGGATGGAAAATGACCTCGTTGGACACGCGGAATACGGTTGCTCGCTTCTTCACTACTGTGTGCGTACACCTTATCATTTTGTTTGTTGTAGCTCTCTTCTACGGTAAACATTTTTTCATCCGAAAAAAGAATTTCCCGATATTTTTTTCCCGCGTACCGCTTCAACAAAGCGCGGCATCTCTTCAGTCTCAGGTCCATTAGATGAGCATTCAAACGATGTCCTGTTTTTCTTCGATATGCCCGAAGCCCTAAGTCTTCATTTAACACCCTTTTCACCGTGGTTCTGCTTAACCCCATCTGAAGGGCCAACAGTTTCTGCTTACGTTTGGGATTTCTTTGAATTCGTGCCTTCACAGCTTTTATCACTGCTGGAGTCCTAACAGACCGAGGGCGACCACTTCTTGACCTGTCATCTACACTAGAGTCTTCATTGTATCGTTTGATGGTACGATAAACGAATCTTTTGGTTATATTCAAATTTTTCAGTATGTTAAAAATTTGAATTGGCGCGTAACTGTAACGATGCAACGCAATAACTGCAACACGGTCTTCTTTAAGCGTCCACTCCATATTTAAAAAATGAGTAAAATTCTAAAAGTATACATTTTTATTTTCATGAACAATTCGAGATTCGAATTCAATAAACTTTTTTGTGGCCAGCATTCTAAAAGAAAAGTTTTTACTGTGTGACAATACTTATGACCTGACTAGGTATATATATATATATATATATATATATATATATATATATATATATATATATATATATATATATATATATATATATATATATATATATATATATATATATATATATATATATATATATATATATATATATATATATATATATATATATATATATATATATATATATATATATTAATATTTGCTTCAGAGATAATTAGCTTGCCAGTAGTCAATATATAGTTTTGAATTGCGCCTTAAAGTATGTTATAAAGAAAACATGTAATGTATTATGTTTTCTTCGATCTCAAGTTCGTAAATAAGCAAATCTGTAATTCTTTTGAACTATTACTCGCATTTTATCACTAATTTAATAGAACAGGAATTCCGTTGGTGCACATTGGTGATCCACTGCCAACGATTCAAACTCACCTCTAAAACGGAATTCGGATATCTTTCCACTAGACTAATATTGCACTGCTTTCAGATCGCATCACGAAATCATATGATGTTTAGGTGAATATGAACTGCCGTTCCCCTGTTCTTGTCATTAATAATCCACTTGAAAACCTGTTTGCTGCGTTTTAATTACATCAATTAATTTTTTAAACATGATCTTTTACAATCATACATAGGTAAATTCACGTAAATATAAGTCACATGGAAATAGTTAATAACATTTTATGCTCACAAATTATAGGTAATTTGTTAACATGATATTTATATTTATTAAAAAATTTATATAATTTTTCAAAAATGATAATATTGCTTGAAAAATATGTACATTAGCTATGTAAATGGTATTAATACACTTTAAAATTCACGGAATAACATTATATGGTAGGAATTTAATATTGAACTTCTTGTTTTGTTCACAAATCGTCGGCAACTTCAAAACAGAATGGTTTAATTGATCGGTTACAAATTATGTTGCAATTACATTTGATAGATGTTTCTGGAAAGGTAATTTAGCTTCGTCGCTATTCCGGTGGTTTGGAGCGTGTAATCAAGGGGGCGGCGTCTGCAGACCAGCGCCAGCGGTGGGATTCCGATAGATCCGAGCTGACGCCCTTCGCTGCCATTTGGAAATAGTTCCACGAACGCTCTTACAATTTTGTGTTCTCGGAACTAGCGAAGCTGCAGCCGCTAAATATTCTACGTTTTATACTTAAATTATTTATTTATTTAGTTCCTAGCATCACTACAGTTATTGACCTGTTTCATTATATACTTTTATTGGTGTCGAGAATAATTATCGGGTTGCAAAGTTACAATCCCCTTGGAGCTCGAAAGGCTTCTGAATCGACACAATGTTTTATTTGAGTAAAGTATCCGACTCTATCTACATAGGTACCACGTCCGTGCATTTTTGTTAGCAGTAAATCTTGAAGGGTCAGTGTTTTAGTGGCTAGGTTTCTAACTCCCATCCTAAGGGCTATGCGTTTGAATCTTGGCCAATGTACTGCCGTCGGAAGCCCACTATTAGTGCAAAATTTTAAGTTCACTGAGATTAATAGGAGTTCTGGTGTGTTGTTAGATAGATAGATTATTCTTTATTGTTCATCAAATACTAGGGGTGTTCAATAAAAAGTGATAATGAGTATGACGCAATTATCTTTTATTAAATGTTGTTTTATTTTTCAACGTAGTCACCTTTCAGCTTTATATAGTTTGTATATCTTTAACCGCGGAAATAGGTAGAAATTAACATTATAACATTATAAATTGAAAATATTCGAATTATGTAAATGACTAAAGTATTAAGTATGTTTAGATCTCTCAATTATTTTTTAATGTATTTTGTAATTTTAATTTTATGACATCACTATTATTCTATTGGATGATGCAGTTATGTGTATTACCTATAAGTGGAAACTTTACTGATTTGTTAATTTTTATGTTTTCTTTATATTGTGATGTATTGTAATTGTTTGTTTCCCAAATAAATAAAAAATAAAATTTCTAAGAGCTAGGTCTGAATATGGAGGATGTTTAATTAATTCGAAGCCAGCTTTTTGAATGGCAGCCAGCGCAACTCTGGACTTTTACGCGGGGGCATTTTCTTGGTGAAATAAAACAATTTTAGCGAGTTTGCCACGAACAATTTTGTTATTTGTCCTGCGTACAAAGTTCCCGTAATAGTGGTTCCATGATTAAGGTATTCGATCATCAGCACCTCTTGACTGTTCTAGAATAAACAGCCCATGATCTTCCGGCGGATGGAATCGCCTTAAATTTTTTCGGAGTTGGAGATGACGGTCTCTTCCAAGTCGTGAAGTGTTTTACCGTTTCCGGGTCACAATGGTGAAGCCATGTTTCGTCCATAGTTATGAATCGAGTCAAAATCGATCAAAATCTTGTTGTAACAAACCCAAACAGCTTTGTGAATTCTCAGTCTTGTTTGTTTCTGCGTGTCAGAAAGTATTCTGGCCACCCAGCGCGCTGACACTTTTTTCATACTCAAGTGGTTGTGTATAATATTATGGACATTTCCTATAGAAATCTTAATTTTTTCTGCTATACAACAAATAGTAACGTGACGATCCGCCCAGACAATATTTACAACTACCGATGTAGGGCATCCCGTGCGGGGGTCGTCGTTAATGGATGTTCTTCCTCGCTTGAACTTAACACATCAACGCGTAACCGTGCTGCTCTCAAATCTTGATTTACCAGCTCTGTAGTAAAATTTTTCAAGCAGAGATATTTTATTACCACGCGAACTTCAATTTTATCCATTTTTAAGAACAACTAAGAACAAGATAAAACTAAAAAGAATTGATTGCTTTTTTAATTATTATTATATCTAATGTTTGGGCTATGCCTGCCAGTATTTTTTTCCAAGGAGAATGTATCGCTTTATCAGCATTTATTGAACACCCCTCGTATTATTTACAAATTAACTTATTGGGCTAAAATAAGCACACGCGCTAATTCGTGGGAAGTCATTTTTGGAATACATAAATAAGTAGATACTAGAGCCCAACGGATAGCAGGTGGTCACTGTCGCTTATGGACCTTCGTATACCAGAGGTATTCCTATCGCATTGCCTATTTAAAGAAATTTAATAGCGACTTTTCAGAAAAGCCCCATACCGTATCTCGATGGAAAAACCTCAGCTGTAAGTTCATTCCAAATCAAGAGATTTCCAGTTCATTCCAAGAGAGTACGTACGGTACGGTACAGTACGGTACGTATAATGTAAGTACGTTGTTTTAAATTTTTTTAAGTTGTACATTTAAGAGGTTCCAAGAAGTGGGGACAAACGGCCAGCCAATGGCGGGCAGTGCGGTGGCAGGCAGAAGACAATAGCAACATTCTGAACAGCTTCTTAGAACAAACAACATTAATAAATACAATATCCCGCAAATGTGAACAAATTAATTTGTATTACATTTATTAATATCTTTATTGAGTAGGTCAAACGAACTCAGCTCGTAGCGGAGTGTAACTATAGAAAGCCAGTAGGTACGGGGTGCAGTGGCCAGCAGCAGATGTCCGATCAATCTGGGCAGTGGCAGTGGGCTCAATGAACGGAGCGTTGGAAGCGCAGCGCTCGCCGGTCGGCTCGCGAACGACGCGCGGCGTGCCGGCGAGATGCCGAGCGCGCCGTGCGCCCTTTGCACTCCGCTTACATCAAACGACCGCATAAATCCGCTGTTTGCTCGTAGCATTGCTTACCACGATTTATTCCAGCAGGATACGCTCTCGTCTTGACAAGGCACTCTATAAATATGTTACGTCACTCAAAATGTGAATACATGCTTTGTCTGCTCTTATTTTATAATAAGCGAGACAAAGTGTGGACTAATTATAGAATGTTTACTGGATAGGTTTATTTAAAAGCTAATAAAGGACTAGCGTATGCGAACTTTGTTGGGCTAGCCGGTGCGGTCAGCCACGGGGGCGTGTCTGGGCTACTAATAATCCGCGCCTGATGCCGGAGGGCGCGGGTGGGGGTGGGGGGCCTAATTGCGGCGAGGTGCGTTTTTGCGGGCGCCGCGCCGCAATCTGTATGCGGCCCGCAGCGGCTTCCACGAAAGCAATTACCGCATCCGCCGCGGCCATCTTGCTGCGCCCGCACCCGCGCCGCTTCCCGCCCCGGTCCCTTGTGTCCACCGAAACCAATTATCAGCAATCAAGGTGAGTGGTGGCGGACTACTGCACTCGTCGGATCTGCCCCTGCCCACACCACGCTGCGCCGCACTTAAACGACTCGCATTAGACGTTTCGTAGTTTTTCACTTATACAATATTTCGTTTGAATGCCCACCGTTTTCGTGCCTCATTGATTACAGCTATTATCATATTAATCATTCCTAAGACGGCCCAGATACTCGTGCTACTGATACTACTAGATGTCGGGCGACACGCCACCATAGTACTTACGTAAACCAGTCGAGCAATTCATCATAATCGCATCGGTATGACGAAACACTATAGTAATTGTCGAAGACGCGTAATTGGCAAACTCAAGCATGTTAGTACAAACAGTTGGACCCTTCGTTGTTGTCGATTATTTTCGATAAAACGATTGATTGTAAATTGTGAGAATCAATGTTGATTTGCCGACTAATTGGTTTAAATCCTTATTACGATAACCCGTAATGGATTCGATCTCAAATACTTGTGTTTGAAGGTAAAATTCACATTATGAGGTGCCCCGAATGTTAATGATTTTATAGATTTGAGACCTTATGGTTTCGAACTTAGAGTAGATAGTTGATTTAGGTGTCACGTGCATTTTATTGAAGGGCAAGCTTTAAGTCCGAGATAAGATTGAAGATAGAAGGGAAGGAACGAGGGCCGAGGTGGTGATGGGTTGACACGCGGCGCGGACCCCACAAAGCCTGTATCGGCTCTTATCCGATCGACACTACAACTGCCACCGTTCCCGGACCCAACGACCAAACTCTCGTTTAATTATTGTTATGCCACTGTTTAATGCATTCTTGTGCTCTTTTGTAGCTTGAGGAGAATGGCTAGTATGATAGTATCTACTAGAGCGCTTATGCTCCACTTTGAATGTGTCCAATACTTACTCACGCATAGATAGTATAGCTTACGAGTCTGTCCATGAGTTAGCTGTATTCGATCAATACTTATACAGGTATAGGTCCTTATTACTTCAACAACAAATGGAAAGAAAATCATTATGCAATTCCTTTTCTATTGTAAAACTTTGCTGAAATCTCATGTCCGTGACAGTCTTATTGATTAGGACGTCGTAGAAAAATCAGCTGCATTGTAATAACTCCAGTCTAGTCAACATAGTTGGCACATGTAGTCTCTGCACATTGTATTGTACTGAGTGGTGAAATAGAATATCACATAAGAACTGCTTTAACTCCCACTATAGGGACATGAACTCAGTTTAAGAATGGCAAATACTTAATTGCAGTTGTTATCCTTTATTAACATCTAATTGCGTTTGATGCAATATTGTTTTTATAGATGTATTTATTTTCGCAGTTAGAACTTGGTTCAACGCTACCTAATAACGATCACAGGTATTCTTCGTGCAGGGGCGGAGTAAGAATATTAACCTCTGCGGCCGGGGTCGGCCTGTCGTAAAAGGCGACAAAACAACCCACCCTAGCTACGTGGTAACGTACCAAGCCCGTCTGGATGGCGACCACCCTTCCTCTATAAGTAAGCTGCGATAATAACCTTGTGTTGTGGTCCGACATTAGTGAGCCAGTTTCTTGTATCCTTATGGGACAGCAGCATGTTCGTAATGCCATTGGCGTTTCAAACATCCATAGGCAACGGTAGCTACTACGGCAATAAAAAAAAGAAGCATTCGTGAAATACGAAATGTACAAAACGACACTGTATCAATGTAATAAATATTATAACACTTTTCAAACAACAATTTTAATGTTCCTACGTGTGTATAAAATAGTTGCAATGCGATACTGATGACGAATGATGTAATGAATAATAATGGGCAATAAATAAACAGTAATTAGGGTTCATTTGCAATGAGTTATAGTGCGTGTGCACGCGCTTTGGGCCCCGGCCCCCGGCCCTCGGCCCCCACAGCCCCACGCACAACCATTCACATACTTCGTCTCTTCAATTACCAAAATATAAAGATTACTGTTATTTACATTTATTTTGAAATAAATATCTATCCTAACTAATATTATAAATGCGAAAGTGAGTTTGTTTGTTTCGTACGCTTTCACGCCTAAGTCGCTGAACCAATTTTGATGAATTTCAGTATAGGCATAGATTGGACCTTGGAGAAGGACATAGGCTACTTTAAAATAATCATATGGCAGTACAACGTTCGCCTGGTCAACCAGTTTTCTATAAATAAAACTTTGTCACGGTAATAAAATGCTTAACCGTAAAATTAAATTCACGCGAATGGGTGCTGTACAAGCGACATATTCAGTGTACTCTTTACTTTTATCCGTGCAGGGGCGGAGAAAGAATACTAACCTCTGCGGCCGGGGTCGGCCTGTCGTAAAAGGCACCAAAACAACCCACCCTAGCTACGTGGTAGGGCCTCAAGCCCGTCTGGATGGCGACCACCTTTGGTCTTAAGTATGCCGCCATAATAACCTTGTGTTGTGTACCGGCATTAGTGACCCAAGTTCCTGTACCTACCCTTATGTGACAGCAGCGTATTCGCGATGCCACTGGCGTTGTAAACACCCATAGGCGACGGTAACTGCTAAATTCTAAGCGGGCCGTCAGCCTGTCTGCTGTCCTACAGCAATAAAAAAAAACTAAACTTTCATTCAACTTTTACTAATTGGTTGCAGCACTTCGTGTCATTTTAATAAAATAGAAGAACGTTTCTATTTGGTTTATCTATATACCTAGTCAGGTCATAAATTCTGTCACATGTTTAATGTAAAATAATTGTAACAAGTTTATTCATTATGTAACCATTCATATACCAAAATGAACTTAACAAAACATAGATTCTTATGACATTAAAGTTTATTCAAAATGACCTCCGTGATTTTGAATACAAGCCTTCAATCTGCGCGGCCAGTCGTCTATCGCAGCACGAACGAGGTCCATGTCAATATCGGCGGCTGCCTTAATCAAGGATGTCTTGAGTGACTCCAAATTGGGATGAGGCTTTGAGCACGCCTTTTCCTCCAAGTGTTGCCATATCTTGTAATCTAACGGATTCAAATCTGGACTGGAGGAGGGCCAGTCTTCGTGCCGGATGAAGTCGATTTCACGCGCCGCCAGCCAGTCTTGTGTGCTCTTCGCTCTATGAGCTGGCGCCGAATCTTGTTGGAATACCCAGTGCCTGTTATTGAACATGGTATGAGAAACAGGTTCCACAAGGTTCGTCAGGACTGTATTTTGATACACAACAGCATTCGTTTTTACACCTTTCTCACAAAAATGTACCTCTGTTAAGCCCCAATAAGAAACTCCCAACCATACCATGAGCGAGGATGGAAAATGACCTCGTTGGACACGCGGAATACGGTTGCTCGCTTCTTCACTACTGTGTGCGTACACCTTATCATTTTGTTTGTTGTAGCTCTCTTCTACGGTAAACATTTTTTCATCCGAAAAAAGAATTTCCCGATATTTTTTTCCCGCGTACCGCTTCAACAAAGCGCGGCATCTCTTCAGTCTCAGGTCCATTAGACGAGCATTCAAACGATGTCCTGTTTTTCTTCGATATGCCCGAAGCCCTAAGTCTTCATTTAACACCCTTTTCACCGTGGTTCTGCTTAACCCCATCTGAAGGGCCAACAGTTTCTACTTACGTTTGGGATTTTTTTGAATTCGTGCCTTCACAGCTTTTATCACTGCTGGAGTCCTAACAGACCGAGGGCGACCACTTCTTGACCTGTCATCTACACTAGAGTCTTCATTGTATCGTTTGATGGTACGATAAACGAATCTTTTGGTTATATTCAAATTTTTCAGTATGTTAAAAATTTGAATTGGCGCGTAACCGCAACGATGCAACGCAATAACTGCAACACGGTCTTCTTTAAGCGTCCACTCCATATTTAAAAATGAGTAAAATTCTAAAAGTATAAATTTTTATTTTCATGAACAATTCGAAATTCGAATTCAATAAACTTTTTTGTGGCCAGCATTCCAAAAGAAAAGTTTTTACTGTGTGACAATACTTATGACCTGACTAGGTATTGCGAAGAGATAATGGTATTATTATAATATTTTCCCTAAATGTAAACTATTATCATAGAGATTATATGACTACATCTATTATATGTATCTATTTGTTGATACATTTGTCGAATAAATAATCTTAGAAGATGTATTTATTATTTTGGATATTAAATAAGTAAACCAGTATTTTATCTCAAATTTACTGTTTTGAGCCCTGAAAAATAGTTAATTTTTTCTACACCCAATTGGGTATTTGAAAAAAATTATTATTGATTTTTTTATGTATTTTAAAACTTTATTATCAATAATATTGATATTTAATGCAAAAAACTTAAAAAAAATTATTTGAATTAATTATAAACCATTAAAAATTGACGAAATTTAAATAAAAATCACGTGACTATAAACGCGCCATGATTGGTCACCATAGTTGTGACGACATAATGTTATAGCTATTCAATAACAGTACAGCGTTAAAGGCTAAAATACGAGTTGTTAGTTTCGATCAGCTTTGTGTGTTAGAGGATTTATTAAGGCAAAGTCTGATAATATTCCTGATGTTGATATATTTATGATAACTAATTTAAAAAAAAATGACGTTCGGTTTAATTCTGCTGAAGTCCGAGGTGCCAAGGCATCAAGGTAAGTCTGTTAAAAAATAATATAATAAATGAAAATATTTAAGTATTTATTATATTATTTTGTTTTGGGATTATCACGGTGCACTGCTTGAAACCATTTATTTCGACATTTGTCATCTTGGGGAACATTTAAAAACATTTTGTCAGGAGTTGTTTTTGTAGTATTCGTACATAATAGTACAAAACAAGAACGATAACTTTTTAGGTTCAACATTTTTAATATAAATTTAAATATTTAACAATGACAACCAAATTAAATAGATCAAAACACTGTATTGATTATTTTTCTATCAACTGCAATGAGTGAAAACTAACATTATGACGTCACACACGCGCTTGGGTTTGTTCGGGAGTTATCGGCGTGTCTTCGGTACTGGATTCAAAAATTAATTTTTATTTTGAAATAACTTTTGAATTATTGCGAAAAAAAAATAAAATAAAAATAGTTTTGCTATAAAATTTATATATGATCTTTTCATTTATCACAAAAAAATTTTTTTTCAAATACCCAATTATCATTTCCTGAATAACGAGTAGGAGAGTGAGTAGGATTAGTATAAATAACCACTCGGTGACTGGCGAGTGGCGACATTAAACCGAGTCCTTTAATCAAACGGGAGACTGGGAAATGCGGAGGCGGCGTACTTTTTTGAGGTTTCCAGCGCTATCGGCCGGCCATCGACAGTTGTAAATCAATAAAGGGTTTGCCTCTACCTATGCTCCGCTCTCTATGAGCTTGTGTATTACCGGTGTATTTCTGGTAACCACCGATAGTGCATTACGCTTTGTTTGATACTTGTTCACGACACGAATGCTTTCAATCGCTTACATCAAAATATTTGATTTATTTTTATTTCATTTTTTGTTCTGTATACTGAACATCAACTGAAATAATTATTTCTTTTTTACAATTGTAGCAGGAGATATGGTGTGGGTTGTATTAAATGTTAAGGTCACTTTAGTTAAATTTAAGAGAAGAAAATGTTAAACACAATATTTAAAAAATCGTTAAATCTGAAGACGATTGTTTTGATTTTGTGTCTTCTAATTTTATATACAACTTAATTGTTCTAGATTTATCTAAAATAATCTTCATAATCATTGAGTACCTTAAAATTAGTACATATTTCTGTTGTGGAGATTAATAATAGGACAAATATATTTATATTTAATAAATAAATACAGTCTTCTCTTAGACATGTCTGGGTTATAGACAGGGCAGGGTAGGTGATTTGTGAAAACGGTGTAAAGACCAAGACGCGTCGGGCGAGATGCGGCCGCGTAAATATATCGTTGAGCAGTCGATACAATCTAAATCAAGCATAATTCGTTTGGAGCGATCGCGATGGTCGCGATAGGCCCTGACCCGGCCGGCGTTCGAACCCGGCACTTTTTGTGCACCAGGCGGTCTCCTACACATTTAAATTAATTAGCGACTCATCTTTATGGCGATGGTGGAGGAATGTGATGATACCATCACCATCTAGGGCTACCACCAGAGCCAATCGGCCGTGTTTAACTATTCTTTATGCACTTGAATAATACTCGATGCTACGGGCACTCTCTAAGCGATGAGGACATGAAGTGTCTTAATTTCCCGAAACTTCATCTTCTTCAGTCTTCATCATCAACTTCAAAGGGGAATCGTGTGAGCTTCTGTACACCATTGGCCATGGGAGATTTTCAGGGTTTTGTACTAAATAGAAAATTTCAGTTTATCAGTCCGCTTTTGAAGAATGTGTATATTAGGAAATACTAAGTTAATATGTTAGTTATGTTAGGAAGTTGTTAGACTATTGTTGAATTGGCCCGAGCAGCCCTGACGCAGTGCTCGGAGGTTGCGGCGGTGCGCGGGTCGCTTCGGGCTGCTCCTCCGACGGGAGCTCACCGCCATTAATCAATTATTAAACGTCATTATTTATACATGTCCGCTCCCGGGGCGCCACCCCCGCCACCCCCGCCTCCTCACTTTCCAAACTCCTCCAGAATACTTTCTCATGGGCTAGCTATTACAAAGATGTTTTATTTCTTAAAACCTGGCACTAGTAGCATTTGCCATTACTACTTCAATTGAGCTCAAATACATGTTCGGAGTAGATTCACGAATCTGTAGGATCGTGAGTAGGATCTATTTGACCTTGATCACCCATCACATGCTATCGGTTAGTCATCCCTTGGAGCTGAAGTCGCAACGATTGGAATTAGTGTCTACCATGTGCCTACTAATTACAACACGATTTTTGGAACCGCAAACTAGTACTTTATTTAGGTATAAGGGATATTTAAATAAATATTTTAATAATAAATATTTTGTGACAATTCACACAGTTTCATCTATTCTCAAATTAAGTACATAGCATTTGTGTTATGGGTACTAGACAACTGATTATGCTACTTATATACTTTTTTTTTAGTAAATAAATACATATTATACATAAATACCTAGCCGTGAGAAGGAAATCGAACCCGTGACCTCCGCAAGCTTACCGAAGCGCGTTAACCGTTACGCCACAGAGGTCGTCGATTCGATCCATCGAATGTTACAAAACTTAATTTGAGGTAAGGTAAGGTTTTATAACATTCTGAGGATAAGAAGAGAAATTGATCCCTTAACAGAGGTTTAGAAGATGACACCTTGCATTTTGGCGGTTGCAAACACCCATAGGCGACGGTAACTGCTAAATTCTAAGCGGGCCGTCAGCCTGTCTGCTGTCCTACAGCAATAAAAAAGCGCATCCATTTATTAACTTCAAAATTAGCAACAAAAATAGTAATAAAAATAGACAAATTTGTATTTAACCATTTTCCAATTATACTTATTTTTAAAATATAACTAGTTTGACTGAAAGTTTGTTTGAGAGAGTATACATATATTAGTGAATAGCTTATTAATACGAAGAAAAAAGTAAGCAGCAACTTTAGACACATATAATTTGCAGAGGGCTAGAAAAACAAAACCAAACTTGGTAACTAGTCTCCTGAGACTAGCTACCAAGTGCCTTTGAGTATAGGTACACAAAATATAGCGCATATGGACATGGTAATAAATAATCATCTTGTTTAAGACGATTGTACAAATATTGTTCATAGACAGAAAGTATTACAATATTTATTTAAAGCAAATTATATTAACAACTATAAACTAGACACGAATAGTTAGGCTCGTCTAAGATCAGTGCAAGATTTAGGAGTTCGGATGGATGCTGGATTGACATTTCGTGTTCATATTATAGAAATTTTAAAAGTCGCTTTTCGAAATCTAGGGTTTATTTTAACACAGCGTAATAATTTTACTAACATTGTTGCAGTGAAAGCACTGTACAATATACCAGTAAAAAATAAATTAGAAACTAGTGCTATAATCTGAAACCCCTCTGAATACAAACATAAATCAATGATTGATGATTTTTCAAGATATCCTTTCTTTCCGTTAAGATATCCTTCTCTGTTTGTTTTGGGTGTGGTTGGTTATGAGAAATTACAAGTGAGGAGGGATCTTTACTTAGTCAATTACATATTCAGATTATTGAGAGGTTTAATTTTTAATCCCAATGTCTTAATGTGTATTTTTTTATGTACCTAATAACTATATGCGTTTAAAATGGCGTCGGTTGTTTGCTTTGCCAGCCAGTAAAACCAACGTGCTTTTCGAAGCGCACACAACTAAGGCTCTGGGCATTTTAAACAGTATCTGCGAGTATTCGACAGATTTGGATATCTTCACATGTTCTTTGAGGAAATTCACGAGATATGCATTACAATGTATAAGTTCGTCTATTTAAGTTTGTATCAATAAATTGCAGTGTCGATTTAGTTATTGACTGTAATGGCATTGTAAAAGACTTAATAAAATTAAAATATATTTCGTACATACTTCACAAAATATTTCTTTTATTACCGTTCAACTCTTGGATGTAAATTATCCCACCTTCTTCTGTTAAGTAAGTGAGCTTAGCGCAAATGTTCGCATCAATGCCCCCCTTGAACTTTTTCTACAGAGAATGTGGAGTATACCCTCCATGATTGGCTAAAACAAATTGGCTGGTTAGACATACCTGTTCTCTCTTGCTGATTTCGTCGCGATGTTATCCTTCATCGGTGGTAGAAAATGCCAGGTGGCGGTGCATGCCAGCGTGGGACCTCAAACTAGATACATGTAGCTAGCTTGAATAGAGGTGGCAAAATTTCTGTGAACAGGAGCGATTGGTGGCTCACAGCTCAACGTCGAAAGGAAAATCGGTTCATGCCATATCTGTGAAGATGCGAACGACAAGGAGGTAATCTCTTTGCCTTTTATGACTCCTTAGTAAAGCGTGTAGCATCTACTTTTTAGGACTAACAGTTTTCTTCTTGTTAATAAGACTTAATAGTACTTTTTCATGGCTAATGCTCCACGAAGCTTATATCTTCGACATGTAATTTAACCGCCAGAACAGACTTTTAATGTTGCTTAAACGAAACATCAAATTGTTAACAATGTGTTATTTACTTTCAGATTCATACGACAAAATATACATTTTATACTTGAATGTCAGCCGTCGTTGCTCATCGGCTGGTCTATTGGCCATTGGCGATAAATCGTAGACAAACGTTTGATGGCTCCTGCCTGATAAATATATAATTTACTTCCGTGCTCGTATCGATGGCGCGGCTTAATGATGACCACAGGCCCGGGCACCGGGGGCCGGGGGCTGAGGGCCTCCTCGGCACGGCGTCAGCCACAAAGCCGATTAATGACCGCGATGACAACGGCCTGACCATTGATTAGTGTTCGGCATTCGGATTGTTTGTTTTTATCCAAAGCTATTTAAGGATTGGAAATTAATCAAGATTTTCTAAAAATATTTGTGGGATTTCGGAGACAACTATTTATCTGTCTTCGGTAGCAGTAATCACGGCTTAGATAACAGCTCAGTATTTTATAATATTTAAGAAGAAACCTAGATTTTTAGCTTATCGGCCAACCTGATGAGTAATGCACCACAAAATATGTCAACGATTCTCCATGTAATTCCGTTAATGACGACCAATGAACCAAAGGGTTTCTTTTATTTTTTAATTTCTAGTAATGTAGTCAATGACTAAAAATTGTGCTTAAAATATTAAATTATATGAACAGTAGGAAAGAAGACTGACAACTCATTCTCAAACAGGTTTAAATGAAGTTACAATCGCATCTAAGAACCAATTAAAATGTAGCAGTTCTCAAAAGCCATCAGAGGTTCTAAATATTTAATGTAGCTGATCGATCTATCGGGAATACTATTCAGAAAATACAGGAAAAAACAGGATATATAATAAAAAATATATTAGAAGTAAAAAATATTAAATACAGTCGCAGATAGTTAGACTTTGTTATTTAGAGGAGATTCAGTATCAGGCATGTTTGTTAAATGTATTGTATATCTATAGATAATTCTATTTCAATTTTATTCTCTCACTCACTCTCTCTCTCTCGTCATTTTTTTATCGCAACTTAACGCGGTATTTGAAAAATTAAAAAAAAAGAGTAAAATTGGGGAACAACTCGATTGTGATGATATGGAGTTGGTGTGGTGAGGCGCCATCTGCTGGCACCCACTGGGACCTAATAAACATATCAGCTGACATTTTTTACAGCACTCCAATAAGTTCTAATGTCGTATAATTATTTCTTTCGGGTGAAATTCCGTCTCTCGCATTCTCAGCTGCTGCCGATCGCCGCTAGATATTAATATGATATTCCATTTAATATACTCGTAAGAAAGTAGAAAGTGTTTTGGCTTTTGATTGTATATGTCGATTGTAGTTAAATTTTATGGATTTACAAGACGCTACAAGTACTTTTGTCATTATCATCCTGCTTAAATTCCTAGCTTAGATCTGAAGTTAGTGCTAATTTCAATTTGTCAAATTAGTACAGCTAATATCTGAACTCCTAACTTAAAATAAAGAAACATGCGCTAGAATTTTTTCAACCTTTCAAGAGATCATCACCTAAAACCTAAAATAGCTGAAATAAATTATGATATATTTACATACATGATAATTAACTTTTTATAGTAATAGTATTTTAACAAGATATAGTCAAATTAGGATATAATCAGACGACAATGTAATGCTTTTTCTTTTATGGTTAGAACATGTTTTTGTCAACCGATGTTCTATCCAGCTCATCTATATAAAACAATACGTCATTTAGAAGTGTTATTCTCGTTGTTTATTTAGATTAGTACTCGAAATAAAGTTAATTCAATCACCAACAGAAGATGATAAAGGCGCTAATTGAAATATGTAATTCCGCGGACTGCGTGATGGCAAAAAGCAGGTAAAGGATGGGTTCGAGATTGGTCGGTGGCAGCCCCCGGGGTGCGTCGCTGGCGCACTGCTGCGCCTGATTTATCGCGCACTCCGAACAACGACACCTTGACGCCTAGACTAATGACGAATGCATTCGTGTTACGAGCCAAACAAGATTATAATTCATGGCTCGTGTTTGTCAAAACCCTAAACCGTTCGAATTGAAATAATTGTTAAATAAAAAATATTTGGGCTACAATGAGATAGTTTTTTCATGTAATGCGTAGAAATATGTCGTAGATGTATACAAAAGGATGGGTAGACCAAAGTAAAGATGGATGGATTGCGTAAAAAATGATATGGCGAAAAAAGGTGTGAATTTGAATTGAATGAAGACTAACAGAGGAGAGTGAAAGGAGGGAACATGTTGTTGGCCCCACATAGGTACTCGTAGCTTGCTAATAAGGGCAGGAAGAAGACAATGAGATAGTTTGGACCGGTTCCCCGGTTCATGTATTCGAAATGTACAGATCAGGCATGGCGGGCGCACAAGGAATACCGGGGTCCAACACCTTCACGGTATGTATCTTCGACTAGGTATATGATAGTTTACATACCGAAAATTCCCAAGAATATTGATTACCACAGGTCTGGTCAATGGCACATTGTCTGTGAGAAGCTTTGTACTTATTACATTTTATGAAGATACCAAAAATTGGGGTGAAGCCTGGATAACCTCAAAAAATGCGAAATTCTCCCGAAGTGGAATTTCACATTTGCCAAAAAAATTGGGAAAAGTAGTGGCCAGTGAATAAGTTGAATTAAACGTAATTTACCGTTCTAATAGATTTGTGCACTTTATATTTTTTTGTAAATAAATAGATATTATACAATAATATTGATACAATATTCGATAAGATACAATAATATTGAATAAAACACTAACAAATGACTTTTATTTAACCCACCTCTATCTATAATAAAATGTCTAAATGAAGCTCAACAAAGCAAGTGAACAGAGGGCGTGGGCAACTTCCTTAAAATTCCGTGTCGATTCGAAGCAAATACGGATGCTTTAATCTATACAAACGTTTCCACTTAAATGTGTGTCGTGTATCGTGTCGCGGTCAAAGCGGCCGCCGGAGTCCGGAGCCCCTCCTTTTTGCAACCGTCCTGTGTCCAGAGGCCCCTTTGAGGCTGCTCGCCGCCGCCGACCGGCCGCACTTAATTAATACCCAGACAACTTGGGAGCAAACAAATTTGCCTGGACAACGTCCCCCACCTCTCCCATCCTTCACCACGTTACCTTTTCTGGCTACTCTGTTGCCAGGTGTAACGTACAAAATGTTTAGCATTTTTAAATTATTGTTTGAAAATTTAACCAGATAAGAACACAGACAGACCGTGGTTAGGCTGATAGTAGTTAATGTTTTTGCAATGCACGGAAATCAACAAAAGACAGTGGATCCGCTTGCGAAAACTTGATCTGATAAAGGAAAAAAAACCTAGTATTTATGAACTAAAATTGTTTAAAACATCACAGACCATCATAGCCGTTGTAATAGAGTTGTAACTAATTTTCTCAAATATATTATTTTTAAATAGATGGGTTGTTGGTCGCTGGCAGCCCCAATGGCAAGCCAAGTGATCCGTGGAGCCTTGGGAGACGTTTAATTAAATTTATTGGCTTTATCTGTGGACACGGTACACCCGATGGGAATCGTTCGCGAACCTTATCCGCGAACATTTTTCGGATTGTGGATAATCTGTGAGAACTCGCAGTTGCGTGTGTTCACTCCATAACACTACCCATTGCAATTTGTGCTACACGATCTTTATGTAATATTTTTCGAAAGTATTATGTCGTATTGTATACTTTTCTGGGGCAATGCCGCGGACTTAGTTACAATCCTCATTTTACAAAAAAGGGCTGTTAGGGCCATTTATAATCTAGGTACTAGGGATTCTCTGAGAGTTCTTTTTGGGGAAATAGGGATTATGATGGTTGCATCGCAATATATTTATAATAATATTAGTCGATCACGCCCGGGTCCCGTGGAGCTACTAACAGGTAAAAGTAAGTAAAAAAATATGAGAAAGGGTTAATGTAATCATAAAATAAATAGAACAATTCCGCGTCGAATGGTAGTAGTCGCATCCCAATATGTTCAGTAGTTTTGTTGTGATGGTGCATCGAAAGAACCCCATTTTCCTTATATATGTATAGATTATAAGAATTCGCACTCATATTAATAATTATGTGAAATATCCCGAAGGACATTATTGATCTGCCCTTGATCAAAGCCCTCGGTCAAATATTTCTTATTAAAGTTTTTTTTTAAATTCGACAAAACTGCTTTTACGTAGCTGCACGCTCCAGGCATCTTTCACAAATTTTACCTGTAAGACCACCTTGATTTGTCTTAATAAGAATTTATTTATTTTCTTTTCAATATACATATTCTGAGCTCAAGCTTGTACAAGGTTATAAAATTGACAAAACAATAGAAATAAAATAAATATACATGTAATAAAACTAGCTGATCCGGCAAATGTTGTTCTGCCATATAAATTAAAAAAAAACAGAACCTAATTACTATCACCTCTATTTCACCTTTAACAAGTTTCATTTTCGCGAGAAAAAGTAATCTATGTCCTTTTCTAAGGTCCTATCTATCTCTATACTGAATTTCATTAAAATTGGATCAGCGGTTGAGGCGTGAAAACGTATCAGACACAGTTACTTTCACATTTATAATATATGGACGCGACACAATACGCTATAGTATATGGAATATTCGGAGTTCATCGTGAGCAACAACGTGACGTGACACGAGAATTATATACATTTAATAGATTATACGTGTATATTTTATCCTTGCAGGGGCGGAGAAAGAATATTAACCTCTGCAGCCGGGGTCGGCCTGTCGTAAAAGCCGACAAAAGAAACCACCCTAGCTACGTGGTAGGGCCCCAAGCTTGTCTGGATGGCGTGGCATACTTAAAACCACCTTTGGTTTTAAGTATGCCACCATAATAACTTTGTGTTGTGTTCCGGCATTAGTGACCCAAGTTCCTATACCCCTAAGGGACAGCAGCGTGTTCGCGATGCCAGTGGCGTCGCAAACACCCATAGGCGACGGTAACTGCTAAATTCTAAGCGGACCGTCAGCCTGTCTGCTGTCCTACAGCAATAAAAAAAAAAGATTAAATACTGGGGAGTTTCTTACCGCTTCTTCTCCTTGTACTAGTAACAGCCAAATACGCTGTAAAGCGGTGGTAATTAACACGCTTATATTAGCTGGTATTTATGACTCTATGTAACAGAATCTTTGAACCTGATTTACACTACTTTTAAAACGACGGATTGATTTGAAACTTTGCACACTTATCAAGGACCGATGATAATCCAATAATATGTATAGTGTGTATCATTATCCTTACCAGGATCCTCAGGATTAATGAATTTCCGGACCGGTTCTCGTCCGATCACCGAAGTTAAGCAGCGTCGGGCGCGGTCGGTACTTGGATGGGTGACCGCCTGGAACACCGCGTGACGTGGCTTTTTGCTCATTTTTTACACGCTTTGTATTAACTTGACCTGTATGTAACGGAATTTTTTGTCGACTTTAAATAAAACAATTGAGATTGACTTTGAAAAGGCAATATTTTTAGAATATGATCCGTTGTGATATAAGTGACTTATTATCTTTATACTTAAGATTTGTCTAAGTATAAGTTATCAATCGTTCTATATGAAATCATTTTAATACTTTCATGCCTTCATTCTTATTTAGTAATAGTACTGTGTGCTGACCCCTGCGGCCGGGTTCGGCCTGTCATAAAAGTCGACAGAACAACCCGAGCTAGGTAGGGCGCCTGTGTTGTGTTCTGGCATTAGTGACCCTGGTTTCAGTACTCCTAAACGGACAGCAGCGTGCTCGCGATGTTTCTGGCATCGCAAGAATCTATAGGCGACAGTTAGGACTTACTATTCAGAGGCCTGTCAGTTTGTCTGCTGTTCTTAGGCAATAAAAAAATAGTAGCGTTAAACAATAATTATCAAACCCCAAAATTATGACAATGCTTGATTTTATATTAAATAATATATTCGGTCCGAATCCAGCCCTCTCGCTGAGCCTAGGACTCCGGAAATCTGCACGAGGGGCCTGCCAAATATATGCCGCGATCGCGCGGCACCGTAATGTAAATTTTCTTAGTAATATTATAATACAATTAGCTTATTACTCACCACGAATCCGATAACCTCGTCGTATCGTACCTTAGGATAGGAGGTTCAGGGTGAGGATGTGGTAGGAAGTGTAGGGGATGATGAGGTACGGCGTGGCGGCGCAGCCGAACGCGAAACTATCTCCTGGCGCGTGGAAACAGCCGTACCACAACTCCACGTACTTCACAATTATCCTTAATGAGTGCTAATCTCAAATGTAAACTGGGGAGCCGAATGTACTAATTCTCCCAAGTCTAACCGTACACTTTTTCGAGGAGGGTATCGTTCGTTCGTCAAGCTGAGCGCATGAGTGACGTATACAGTGTTGCCGTTGTAAAACTTAAAACTACCGATTGGTTTCGAACATAATACTATAAGGAATTACACAATACACCACACATTTACGCATTCATTCACCTTCACAATAGTCCTGGATTCGTGTGTAATCGATAAAGTTCTGTCAGTTAATTAAATTATAAAGCAATTGTTCACCACATGTTGGATCTGCGTGAAGTGTCGAGTGGCAATTCCGCTTATTCCGCACAATAGGACTAAGTAGGGAATCGATAAAGCGGTTGATATAGTTGCCATAGCTCTTAGAATATACCATAATATGTTCTCTTTCTATATATTTGGAACGAGTAACGCGTTAAATACAACATGTCAGTAAAGGCGTATTTAACAATTAATTTATTAATTACTAGCTGACCCGGCAAACGTTGTTCTGCCATATAAATAATAAAATGTCAAAAAATTAAAAAAAAAAATTTTGGGGGTGGGTCACCCCTAACATTTAGGGGGATGAAAAATAGATGTTGGCCGATTCTCAGACCTACTCAATATGCTCACAAAATTTCATGAGAATCGGTCAAGCCGTTTCGGAGGAGTATGGCAACGAAAACTGTGACACGAGAATTTTATATATTAGAAGAGATAACTGTAAGCATAAGATCATCCACTTTACAGAATAATATTGTCAAACTTCGGTTAACTGTTGATTTCTTAAACATTTAAAGTAGGACATTGCAATAATTAATATTTTTATGTTTTCATGGCTATTATTCATAATTAAAATTACGCGTTATGGTTTTAAAGAGCGTGTTTACTTTCCAACAGGTTTGATTGGCCTTATGCTACCATAAGGTCACCCCGCTAACTTGGGGAGTCATTAAAGGCGACTAAAGGAATACCCCTTATTTTGGTTCACACAGCCAGCAAAGAGATCGCACCGGTGTTTTTGAGATTAAGGATGTAAAATGCATTCTCTCGAGTTCAAATCTAATTTGGAACCACGAAGACACCTGGGCTAGAAGGCCGACTGAAATATAGCACTTTAACAACACTCAACAGCGCCTCTAAAATAAGCTTCGGATACAACCGGAATCATATCTTTGCAAGAAGAAAACTGAATATATGTTAGATACTTCAATTGTTTTCTATTTATTTGAAATCCCAAAGAACATCTCGTTAAAATATCTTACACAATTGCTACGTGGTAGGGCCTCAAGCCCGTCTGGATGGCGACCACCTTTGGTCTTAAGTATGCCGCCATAATAACCTTGTGTTGTGTTCCGGCATAAGTGACCCAAGTTCCTGTACCCTTATGGGACAGCAGCGTGTTCGCGATGCCACGGGCGTTGCAAACACCTATAGGCGACGGTAACTGCTAAATCCTAAGCGGGCTGTCAGCCTGTCTGCTGTCCTACGCAATAAAAAAAAAAAATTTATTATTTATCCTTTAGTCTATATCTATATCTATACTCTATACTACTATTTTAAAGAGGAAAGATTTGATTGTTTGTTTGTTTGTTTGTTTGCTTTGAATAGGCTCCGAAACTACTGACCCGATTTAAAAAATTCTTTCATTGTTGGGAAGCTACATTATCCCCGGGTGACATAGGGTATATTATATTTTCAAAAAAATTAGGGATCCTTACTAAAACTCCAATAATGTAACCCAAAGTGTAAAAAAATTACCTAAAATATTATTTAAATCGCGTGCGTTGCGAAAACAATTGATGATAGAATAAAATAATGTACTACAACTTTGCAGAACACATCATTATTTACAAAAAGTGTCGCGACAGCATATGTCTAAATATTATAGTTATGCCACAATAAGTGTTCTTTTATTTTAAAAATGTAATTGAAATGCCGCCCCTAGAAAAGGCTCTTTATTTGGATCTTGGTATTAATCCTTATCAAAATAAATTACTCCATATTCAAAACTGTTTCAATACCTTTATATAACTTTTTGAATTATTCAATTCGGATATTCCATTCGAAAGATATCACGAGTTTAAAAATGTAAGTATTAGAAAAATGTTGCGTGGTAGCCGCTCACCCTGTTCGGCTAGCTAGGCAGCACCTTATGCAATGTAGGCGTGCGGTACTGGGGATTTTGCAAAAATTAGAATACTTATTATAAAATAACGAAAAATAAATAAAAAGTAATAACAAAAAAAATCATTAAAATAAAAGCTCATAGAAATAATAATATTCAAACTTTCTTTATAATTTTAGTTTTTTAGTAACCTGACGCAAATAGAAGGGTTTGCCCTCAGGGGCCTCTGTCCGAGGAGTGCACGTGTGTGCGTACCCGAGGTGCCCGAGCATCCGTCGCTTCACTCCCCTCTCCGTTCGAGGCGACAGAGTCCTACCTTTCTTTCCGTCTACCTCTTACATCCTTTCCAACTTAGCTCTCTGTTCGTGGCGTGGTCCCCGGTGGAATGGTTGCGAATACTGATTGGGGTCCCGGGTTCTACCCTGGGACCTGATTTGGTAGTCGAAACCATGCCTATTTCGACTGCGCCTGCACAGAGAGTGTTCCCGGGGCGGGAATTGCATCCTCGCTGTCGGTTGGTCTTGCTGGGCCGGCTACGACTTCAGGCGACTCTGCTTTTTCTGGAGTGTCGTCTGGTAGTCGTACCCACGCCTGACTAGCACGCGACGGGGATGCGAGTCCCGTCCGGAATTGGCCGTGGACCTGTCGCTCCCGGCCCTGGTTCTGCCCATGGTCGGGGGCGATCCTGGATGGACGGCCGTCGCCTCCTTTTGCGAGGCAGTAGTGTTTCCAAGGGAGGCGGCGGAACGGGAGCGGGAGTCCGCCACCGCACTCCCCTCCCGCCAACGTAGGCCGCGTCGTCGGCGCCGGAGGGCGGGCAACGATCTCCGGCCGCCGTAGAAAGCGGCCGCGGGCGGCCCCTCGGGGGAGGATCCGCCACCCACACTATTGCCGCGAGGGAGAAGGCCGCGTGCTGTTCCGCAGCCCCCTCAACTCCTAGAGTTGTTACAAGAGAGCGCCGGGGGGACGAAACCCTGACCCCCTGGCGCCAGCACTTTAGAAGGGGCCCGCTTTAAGACAAAGCGTGGGCCGACGCCGGCCCGGGCCACGAGATCGGCAGGCCATATATCCGTGGGCCCGGGCGTAGGCGATAGGAGAACAGCGGGGTTTTTTAGTGGTTCTCGGATGGTCGAACATCTTTTCCGGAGTCCCTTATATCCCTCGGTCCCCCCGGGCCGGGGGAACCCGGAGGTTTGATTTTTAATTTTTTGTTAAATACCCATGCGAAGCTGGGACGGGCCGCTAGTCGTAAAATAACACGGAAATACTACTATTATAAAGAGGAAAGATTTGTTTGTTTGTTTGTTTGCATTGAATAGGCTCCGAAACTACTGACCCGATTTAAAAAATTCTTTCACTGTTGGGAAGCTACACTTTCCCCGGCTGACATAGGCTATATTATATTTTCAAAAAAATTAGGGATCCTTACTAAAACTCCAATAATGTAACCCAAGGTGTAAAAAAATTACCTAAAATATTATTTAAATCGCGTGCGCTGCGAAAACTATTGATGATAGAATAAAATAATGTACTACGACTTTGCAGAACACATCATTATTTACAAAAAATGTCGCGATAGCATATATTTAACTATTATAGTTATGCCACAATAAGTGTTCTTTTATTTTAAAAATTTAATTGAAATGCCGCCCCTAGAAAAGACTCTTTATTTGTATCTGGGTATTAATCCTTATCAAAATAAATTACTTCATATTCAAAACTGCTTCAATACCTTTATATAACTTTTTGAAATTTTCAATTTGGATATTCCATTCGAAAGATATCACGAGTTTAAAAATGTAAGTATTAGAAAAATGTTGCGTGGTAGCCGCTCAGGCGCTCACCTTGTTCGGCTAGCTAGGCAGCACGTTAAGCAATGTAGGCGTGCGTCACTGGGGTTTTTACAAAAATAAATTAAAAATGCTTATTAAAAAATAACGAAAAATAAATAAAAAATAATAACAGAAAAAATCATTAAAATAAAAGTTCATAGAAATAATAATATTCAAACTTTCTTTATAATTTTATTTTTTTAGTAACCTGACGCTAATAGAAGGGTTTATGTGTGTGTATATGTTACCGGCAATCTGTATAATTCAGGTATTCTATACAATACCTAGATAATGTATAGAATACCTAAAACGTTAAGGTAATGTATGAAATATTATGAATATTAGTTTCCAGTATATACTTTACCTAGGTAATGTATACAATTCCTAGGTATTGTATAGAGTACCTGCTGGTCCACCGGCAATGTGGAAAATAACTATATTTGGGCCTGTATTTATCAATGTTATGTAAGTAAGTAAGTAGAAGGGTATAAAATGACAGACAAAAATAACACATTAGATTTGCATAAAATCAACTTTATTAAAATTAACAATTAGTAAGTTCTGAATAAAAACAATCTTTATTCAAAGGTAGGTATTTATAGTAAAATCACAATCAAATAACATTGAATTTAAAATTCTTCTGGGTTAACTAACATAATCTAATTTACTCATAAGTAATCAGTTAAAAAACTTAGACAACCAAACAATTCTGTAATAATATGAAGTAGATCTACTGGCTTCTTAGAATACATTAAGTAAAAAAATATTTATTTATTCTTACATGAAGAACTATTGTAGTGCATATGAATTCTGAAGTGCATAAAATCTTACTTTTAAGAAATTAACACTTTTTAGTATTACAGAGTTTTTTACGAGTACATTTGACAAATCCCTGACCTGTCCCCGTAAATTGCCGATTTGCAACTATACGGAGCGTCGTTTCTTCATTAGGGACATCTTCTTTCTTAAGTAATTCTTGATGACCAACTGTAAACTGCTGTCTTGAATACAACGTCTTTATAACACCTTGCTTTGTTCCAATTTTGTAAAGTTCGTCATCCGTTTTTTGTAAGACTACAGCCAATGTTTTGCTGCGATCTCTGTCGACTTTCCGAACAGGGATTCTAACAGTAGTACCTATTGGCACAGGAGGAAATTTTATTTAAAACTGATGCGGTTTCCTACAGCTAAGGTGTTTTTTAGACAAAAAGGACAAAAAACTTTAGAACCATAGCCTTCTGCAATATCTTTCTCCGGAGCAGCACAAATAGCATGGATGGGTTTATTGCATTTTCTATACGAATGAGCACCCGTAGTCTCCTCTGCTATCGTCTTTTACACACATTGCCGGCAGCGCATTCGGTATTGTATAGAATGCCTAGGCAAAGTATAAAATGAAAAATATTTCATACATTACCTTAACGTTTTAAGTATTCTATACATTGCCTAGGTATTGTATAGAATACTGTATTATACAGATTGTTGATAACATATATAATTATTCATTTTGAAATTTTTTGTTAAATACCCGTGCGAAGCTGGGGCGGGCCGCTAGTGTTTAGATAAAGATGACGACGCAAAACTGTTGCGGTTAGATTTGTTACATTCAATATTTCTTGTCATTATTTAATAATTTTTTAAACGAGAAGTGACAAATGGTTTAATGTCGAATGCACTACGGCAGGAGATGGACCTGTCACGGTTAAACTAGTCCCAGTAAATCATCTACGAATGACTGTTGCTACTGCTGGGTATATTCAAAATTATTTTTGTACAGTCGTAAACAAAATATTTTCCCCACGCTTTTATTAGCTTGACCTGTATATATCTATGTATCCATGTAACGGAATTTCCGGACTCGATTTTTACCCACTTTGAACCATCAAACAAATTCAAAATTTTGCACATTTGTCAAGATCTGATGACAATATACAAAGTTAATAATTTTGTCCCATACTCCTTATCAGGATCATCAGGATTAACGCTTTCTTATCCTTCTCCCGGAAGACGGAGTTAAATTAATAAAAACATTTACCGATTGGGAAATGACAACAAATAAATTATATTATAGTATAAAAAAACTAAAAAACACGCTTTTGTAACTAATCGAACTATTAAAAAAAAATAACATACAAAGCATCCCATGCTTTTAGAACAGTGGTATTAATTTTCTCGTCAGTAATTTTAAGTTATGATAAGAATTATTTTTAAATTTTTAGTTTGATTAATTATAAAAGCGTGTTATTGTAGTTTTTTTAAACGACAAATTGTCATTTTAGATACAGACTACTTAACTACTACATTGTAATAATAAAAATAATAATAGCCCATGGGAATTATATAGATACAGGATATTATCGTACCTTGAGCAAATGTAAATAATTTATCGTAATATTTGTATAAATTATTACAACACTGAAATATAACAATTAGTTTGTACATATAAGTAAAGTAGGTAGGTATATATAAGGTATACATATAAGTAAGGTAGGCGAATCCTATATTTATGTTATTCTTTATTGCTGGGACAGCAGATAAGTTGACCCCTAGTCAGCGGTTACCGCCTATGGATGTTTGCGACGCCAGGGGCATATTTGGAAGAGTGGTTGCTATCCAGACGAGCAAGACGAGTTCGTCCATATAGTTCTACATTTACAGATTTTTTTTTACAAATCACACAGTACCATCTATAATTTTTGTAATCAAATACATATTATACATAAACACCCAGATGCGAGACGGGAATTGAACCCATGACCTCCGCTTCTCCGTCGATTAAATATCTATTATTGTCTTCGTACATAAAACAGTATTAATAGTTTTTGCACGAACTGCACTTACTGGATACTAGAAACGGTGTCACAGGTCAGCAATGGAGATTGATGTCGCGGTCGTGTGATACGGATCTCGGTAGTTTTGGTACGGCGGGCGGCGGGCGGAGGGCGGAGGGCGCGGGCGGCCGTAGCGGTTCCCAGAGCCGGGCCGCGCTGCGGGGCGCCCGCGGACGCGTATTCGTCTTACACTGTCACCACGTCTACGAAACACACTCATTTCTGTCCCTAAATCAACTGATCGATATATCTAATTATAAAAAAATACCACAAAAGGAATATCTTCACAACTTAACTGATTAACGTGCTGCTTTAAGTTATGGTTGATAACTTTAATACGGTTTGTACTCATCATGGTTACCTTATGATTAAATAGCAGTTGCAATGCAAACGTGGGGTTCTATGCTTAGCGTCCACTTGGACGGTCATCTGCCAATCGCGTACTGGCAACTAAAGAACTGATACGAACTTTCAATGATCATAACGTGGATTAATAGAAATTTCCCTTTTATTTGGAAAATAAATGTATATGAAATAAAACCACGAAGGTCGACAGATTAACAACATATGTTAATGTATTATATTAGTTATTGTAGTTGTATTATTTTGTTTATACTATTATATATTCACTAAAACAAATGTCATAACGCTCATAACTTTGGTCATTTGTTATGTCTATATTAATATCGTTATGTTCAAATCGGATGACTCTTTGACGAAGCCGACTTGAACACTATATATGTTTTCTAAAATAATTATTGCTATTTACATTTAGTTAACAAAATGTTCATATAATTTTGATCAAATTTTGATCTATTGAAATCTGATCCTTTCTGCTAATAATAAAAACACATTGTTAGAAAAACTTTCAAAAAACTCAATGTTATGATTGGTATTTTTTATTACTTTTAAATATATTAACAAAGTTTAGTTTTCCGTAAGCTAAAGAAAACTGCTCTCTGAAGGTGATGCTGACCGGAAGTTAGCTCAAGTAATTCATTAATTATGGAAGACTTAGATTCATAAAATGGCAATTTGGTTTATGGTTCCGAGAAGAATAAAGCACCTCGTTCGTAGCACATCGTAAAGGGCAACAAGCGGCTTTTTCTCGCGAGCAGTAAAAGAAGGCCAGCGTTTCATTTCTTTCGGGGTTGCAGTTGAGACTAACCCTTCAAAAGCTGATTCAGCTTTCTTTATTCTTACGTTTCTATATAGTATTCCTGTTTGGGCTTCACTGGCTCGACCACGTCTTTGCTCGTAGCTTACGTGTCCTGACAGTGACATCTTGACAACTACAACAGGAAACATATATAAAAAGGTAAATAAAAGTCCTGAATTGGATCTACTCGTATCTCAGCATAATACTTCGTTTCACACAAAAACGGTGTTGTTCCGGTAGGACCAAAGTGCGAAGTAAGGGACATCAATATACATATTATGATTAAATTAAGAGAGAAGACAGAATTACACGGCTGTCACCGATAGCCAATATGATTAGCATTTTAACACGTGTCACGTTTGGTATTGCGAGCAGTGCGGAGTCGCCGTTGTTTGCTTGTCTATTAGCGCTCATTAGGCGGGCGGCGCACGGCTACACTCGTCTGCCTACCCCACGTCGGCGCTGCCTTTCAATGGCCCTTCGATCGCACGTGACTGGCGTTTCATTACTTTCAACTGTTAATCGTTTGATTAATTGTGACATTCAGCGTTTAATAGTCCGAAGATGGCCCCAGAAAGGGATCGCGTCGACATGCCCGCGTTCGACATGAGCGGACTGCGAGATTAATATGCCGCGCATTTAATACGGCGATTATTGTTATTACTTCATAACTCACGCGTGACATATAAATGTGTTTTGAGTTAAATGAGAATTTGAAAGAAAGCATAATTGATTAAGGATATATTAAGTGCGGGATATAAAAGTGCTAATAAAATATTTTTTCAAGAAACAGCTTTATAAAATGAGTGAGGACATTTTCGCGTCCCATTAATAAAGTTCGTTTTCGATTAATAAAGTCAAATTACAATGCAAATTATTTTTATCCATGTAAGATGATACACTGAGATAAAAAGGCGCATCGGGATGGCTAAAGACGCTATGACCCGTTTGAACGTCATTTGGAAGAAGAGAGGAATAAGTATCAAAACCAAGATGCGGTTGATCCGAGCTCTGGTGTTCCCTATTTTCTTCTATGGCGTGGAAACGTGGACGATCTTAGCCCGAGAACGACAAAGGATAGATGCATTCGAGATGTGGTGCTGGAGGCGTTTACTCCGAATACCCTGGACCGCAAAACGCACCAATGTATCTATCTTGAGTCAACTCAAAATAAAAACCCGATTGTCGACCATATGCCAACAACGCATCCTTACGTATTTCGGACACACAATGCGCAGAGGCGATGAGAGTCTTGAAAAGCTGATAGTCGTTGGGAACACCGAAGGCAAAAGATCGCGTGGTCGTTCACCAACGAGATGGACCGATCAAGTGAAAGACTTATCGTCCTCTAAATTGTATGCGGTCGTGAAAGACGCGCTGGATAGGAACCGGTGGAGGCAGATCATCCGCTCCAGATGTCAACCCGATGCTGACCACGATCCTCAGACATGAGGGACCGACTAGAGAGAAGATGATACACTATAAACGGTCATTTTTATTAGCAATTAAACATAAACATCTGTTGGCATGCACAAACAACACGACTGGCGCATCAGTTACGCAAGTTTCCGTGCAGGGACGGAGGAAAAATACTAACCCCTGCGGCTGGGGTCGGCCTGTCGTAAAAGGCGACAAAACAACCCACCCTAGCAGCCAACAGACACCCCAACCCTCCAGCTACGTGGTAGGGTCCCAAGCCCGTCTGGATGGCAAGCACCCTTGGTCATAAATATGCCGACATAACAATCTTGAGTAGCGTTCCGGTATTAGTGACCCAAGTTCCTTAGGTGGGCCGTTAGCCTATCTGCTGTTCTTCGGCAATGAAAAAGTTATCTGGCAAGGCCATGACTGTGTGTTCGAACCCCACGAAGGACAGAATATTTGGTTTTTGGTTGTTTTTATATTTTTTTTTGTTTTTAAACTAATTTTTGCTTTTGACAAACTATAAGTTTTCATTCGATAAAGCTTTTTATGTTCTACAAATCTGTGCTATTATTAATCTTATTGAGTAATGTTTTGTTACTTTTGAGGCTTAGAAATGGAATGGAATATCCAAGTGATGTAATCAACATTTTCGACATCTGCCCTTCTTTGATTTTCATGCAGTCCCACATGCTGCTGAAGCTGCCCAGAATATTTGCAAAGTTTACAAAGAAGGCGAGCCTACAGCACGGAAATGGTTTGCAAAGTTCAAAAATGGCGATTTAAACGTCAACGACGCACCCCGCAGCGGAAGATGGTCTAAAATCGACAAAGAGCGTCTCCAAGCACTTTTGAAGGAAGATGGTCACCAAATGTTGATAAAGTAAAAGTGCCGAAAAGAGGATTATGAGTTCACGAACTTAATAAAAAAATCGTATTCTCAACATCTCGCGGGACATAGAGCGCTACGATCTTAAGCAACCCTTTTTGTATCGAATCGTTACTGGAGATGAGAAATGATGTCTACGCATAAATAAAAAGTAAAGGTGAAGAACATGATTTGCATTTGGTGGGAATGGGCTCACGCATCATTGCACTGGGAAAAGCTCCAAAGGAATGCCACAGTCAATAAGGAGCTCTACGTAGCCCGCTTGAAAGTGTCTATTCCATTGAAAAGACCCCATCGACAAGGCTAAACCATACTCGGTCAGAGCAGAACCAGGTCTCATGTTGCACAAGTCTCAAAGCTGCACTCCAAGAGCACGAATGGATACTTCAGTATCCGTAGTATTCTCTGGACGACCATCTTTTCCGCTTCCCGTCGATATTGAAGAGGGCCTTAAAAACAGGCTCAACAACTTCTTCGATAGCAAATAGGGTGAAAATTGGGTCGAGAGGTGGGAGAAGGTCGTACACAGCATTGCATTCTATTGTTATAACTTATAACTATTGATTTTTGTTTACATAAAAGTCTTTGATAACAACACAACGAACTTATACCCCTACCTTTTTTTTTTTTTTTTTTTTATTGCGTAGGACAGCAGACAGGCTGACAGCCCGCTTAGAATTTAGCAGTTACCGTCGCCTATAGGTGTTAGCAACACCAGTGGCATCGCGAACACGCTGCTGTCCCATAAGGGTACAGGAACTTGGGTCACTAATGCCGGAACACAACACAAGGTTATTATGGCGGCATACTTAAAACCAAAGGTGGTCGCCATCCAGACGGGCTTGAGGCCCTACCACGTAGCTAAGGTGGGTTGTTTTGTCGCCTTTTACGACAGGCCGACCCCGGCCACAGAGGTTAGTATTCTTTCTCCGCCCATGCACGGATAAAAACCTAATAGTAGCTCTAGCATAGCGTCCGTTTATCGTATGTTTGCTAAAAACCGATACAAATTTTTAATAAGTACGAGAAATTAAAAAAAAGTACCCAAAACATGTTATAGTAACATGTACAAGATAAAGTGATCACAAAAATAGCTTTATATAATTTATGCAAAGTACACGACTTCCAGAAACAATTCAATTTTGCGCGATGGCAGTGTACCATTATTGAAGAATGCTCGTTGTTCGTGATTGTGCGGAGTCGGCCCCCTCGCGCCTCGTGCCCCGTGTCCCGTAATAATGTCGTGAAGACGCTTTTCATTAACACAATCGAGGGTCGCGCTCCATCCCGCGGTACATTACCTCCTCTTACGCCATTTGCCAACAAAAGGTGCGCTCATCATTTCTTAATACCTATCAGTATCTTACCGGTTTTATATTGTATGTATATTATTAGTTCTTGAAAGTTGAGTGATTGGAAATATTATAATTGCAAATTATTGTATAGGTACAATGTACCTATTGTGACCAAATAGTATCACACCAGTAGATTTACCTATAAGTCACGGGTTCGAATTTTCGAAATAAAAACCCTAGGAGTATTATTGTTCCTCAACTTTTAGGGATGTATTACATTTTTTTTATTGCTGTAGGTCAGCAGACAGGCTGACGGCCCGCTTAGAATTTAGCAGTTACCGTCGCCTATGGGTGTTTGCAACACCAGTGGCATCGCGAACACGCTGCTGTCCCATAAGGGTACAGGAACTTGGGTCACTAATGCCGGAACACGGAACGGAAGGTTACTATGGCGGCAGACTTAAGACCAAATGTGGTCGCCATCCAGACGGGCTTGAGGCCCTACCATGTAGCTAGGGTGGGTTGTTTTGTCGCCTTTTACGACAGGCCGACCCCGGCTGCAGAGGTTAGTATTCTTTCTCTGCCCCTGCACGGATGAGGAGATGAGTGGAATTACACCGTTGTATTTAAACCGTGACAAATAAAGTAATAAAACGCTCCCCGCTCACCAAGTGTGTGCCCCTTCGGTGCAATACCTTTGAGATAATTATTTACGCATGCAATAAGTATCATGAATGATGTTTGCGATATTAATAACCCACGTGCTCTGGCGTGGCGAATGGCGCTGGGCGGGCGGGCGGCGGCACAATGGCACCAGCGATGCGAGTGCCCTAAAAAGATTAGCACGCATCGGACCATTTGACAAATACCCGTCACTAGGGTGCGCATGCGGCCCGTGCAAATGGGGATAATTTCGCCATTTCTTTTTGATTTGCATTCAGTAAAAACTTAAACTTTAAAGCTTTGTTTGTAATTTTGAACCTAGACTGAAACCTCGAGAAATTAGAAGCTCGATACAAACAATAGTTACAGCAATTGGAGCAACGAGGTATATGGAACAAATTTACGACCACGTGGCTCAGTGGCTACGCAAGTGGTCTGGTATCGTCGGGTCTGTGGGTTCGATACTGTACTCGTATGGAAATGTATTTGTCAGTTGTACGTGTGTACAAAAAAAGGTGCTATATAGGATTTCACTTAGTGCAGAAAACTGCCTCTTTTAAATATAACTTCTCTTTTAAATACAAAGTTCCAAAAAGTACCTAAGGGAACTCTTTATAGGCAAAATATTTTCTACTTTTTAGTTCCCTGTTGATTGCAAAAAAGTGTATTTTTATTTAAATAGGTTCAAGCTTAAAGTATAATTATAAAGTTTATATTTCCAGTTTCAGCTCTGTCTTCTGACCCCATAGGATATCGTTTACAAACTAAACGTTTGTGATAAAAGGCTTCATGTGATATTGCTTACAGGCTACTGTACAACAGGTGAGACCTAATCTGTTGTTGAGTAGGTGGTACGATGCAGCCAATCACCCAGAAGACAGGAAAGGCAGGAAAAGCATTGTTCCTGCAAAATTTTATTGCAAATCAAGCCAGTCATTGGTTTTTCCAGAGTATTATGAAGTAAGCGGAACACATAAAAATATTATATATTGTAAGAAGGAAATGATATGGATTTAAAAGAGCGATCTCTTGGCTACCCTGGTCTAGTCCGGGGACAATATGAATTTGGTTTTATGACATGCGAAATTGCTCTCAATAAATTGTGAATTGAGGGTCGAGGCGGGGGTGCAGGGGTAGCGTGCAAGGGGCCACACGTGCGGCCCGTTATTAAACTTTTCATTACCCGCAGCGCACTGTGCCCCGCGCGGACACACTTCACGTTTGACCCCCCCCCCACCCCTACCCCGCACTGCTCCCTTACAAATTGGGGGTGCGTCCTGTAATCACTTTAAATTAAATCTCTTGCTTGCCCTAAGAATTCTATTTACACATATACCTGTATGCGGTTTTTTATTTTCTCGGTTAATAATAATAAATATTCATTAGATATTTATTATACAAATATTGAAACGTTTTATGTTCATGTTTTTATTATCAATTAAAATTGTTTCGAAATTAATTCAGTAATATTATAATTGGCACCTATTTACGAATAAACATAAAATAATTTTTAGGTTTAATATTTTATTTAGTTTTATTTTAATTAAATTTTCTATATAAAACAAATCTCAGAAATTAGACGATGGTCTCGCCCTGTGAAATCACTTTTTTGTGATATTTATCTTAGTTGATATTAAGCCAGATATGCGAGATGTAAACAAACCACTTCTAGTTTACAAATGTGCGCGCAGTGAAAGAGATGCGGACGAGTGCACTGCATTTTCTAATTCGCTATACACAATATTATTTGATTTTTAATTCGCTCAGTGCGAGCGGAATGCGCTTATTGACTCACTCGAGTGAACCACCCTTCCCCTTTCCATTTGCGCACTCAATATCACAAATGTGCCTAGCAGTAGCCTATTTATTTGTGTATCGACATTAATTTACGATGATCCACGTATCTCGTGGCGAGAAAACGATCAGTAACAATGTTTAGTTCAAATAAATGTTTAATTGAAACGTGAATGCCTGAAATACAGGTAGGTGGCGTGGCTGTCGCGCGTTGCTACATTCGTGGTATTGCGCGCGCGGAGCCCTGCGAGGGTCGGCCGACACCGATATATTTGCGCATGTAATATGGGCTTTTATTAGTTTTTTCGCGGCGACAGCGATCCTCGGATGATCCGCATATTTGCTTTGATGATGCGCCGCGCCGCACGCCACACGCGACCCTTCGCCGTTCAACCCTAACTTGGAAACACTATTTTATTTCCGACGCAATTTTTTTTGGTCCTCGTATAGTTTTCGTCAAACTTTATCTTGCAATTCAGCACTCTTCTCAATACAGCTAACTGATTACAATTCATAATTAAATTGAAAACTCGGTATTTGGCTGTTTTCTTTTTTAAATAAGTAAACACCCGTTGTCATTATTTAATAAAACTTTTTAACAAAAAAATTAAACTGCCGGTAAAACTGAAAAGCATAAAATAATAAACCTTTTCGTTGACCTTAATAAATAAGTTCTTAAACTTTTTTTTTTTTTTTTTTTTGGTATCGGGTTGGAAAATCCTCATGGAGGCCCTCCGCCCTCGGGGAAGGGCGAAGGGGACTGTCAAACTCTTACTGACTAAAAACCAACCCGTGTTCCTCATGTACCCGTGTGTCGGAGGGGCGGGTATCGCCGAAGCATTCGTCGCCACCCCCCGACGGGTATTGGCCCGCCAGATGGTCAGGCGGGCCCCGTCACCCACTGCGGCCGTCACCCCGGCCGCAGGACTCCACTATGAGGCGCGCGCGGAACAAGACGCCGCCGCCTCGAGGCCTGCCGCTGATCGGACGACAAGACGCCCCGAGTCTGCCGTCCGCAGGCCGCGCCCTACGGTGGCCGGAAGTCGGCCACCCTACGGCGCCCAGTGCGTCTGCTGCGGGAGGGGAGAGAGGAGGCAGTCTCTCTCTCCCTTTCCGCCGCCTCCTTTGCGAGCATCACGGCCTCGCAGAAGGTGGCGACGGCACTCCACCCTGACTCGCTCCCGACCATAGTAGACACAACAGCCGGAAGCGAGAGGATTCCCGCAGCTCCTACGGCCGCGATCAAGTCTCGGCGCTGCTGCCCAAGCTGGGCACTCCGCCAACGTATGCAGCGCCGTATCGTCGCGGCAATCAACACAATGGTGGCACTGGGACGTCGGCTCCCGGCCTATGCGACACAGGTATTTCCCGAAACACCCGTGTCCGGTAAGCACCTGTGTCAGCCGGAAGCTGAGGGCGCCGTGGCTCCTATTGAGCCACTCCTCTAGAATGGGCCTTACCGCCGCTACAGCGGCGTGCCCTGCCGTGGGTTGCGCTAAGCGCGTCTGCCACTCCGCCACTAGGACCTGGCGGAGCTCTGCCCTGCGTGCCTCAATCTGTCGCGGCACCAGGCGCTCGCCCCGCTCGACCGCCTCCGCGCGCCACCAATAGAGTGACGCGAGGAGCCTTGCGTCGAGGTCCCAGGGCGGGGATCCGGCTAGGAGGCTCGCTGCCTCAAAGGAGATCGTACGGTATCCCCTTATGATCCTGACGGCCATCGCGCGCTGCGGCCTTCGAAGCGCGGCGACGTTGCGGGCCGTCAGGGCGTCCGCCCACACTGGCGCGGCGTATAGCGCCATCGACCGTACGACCCCCATGTAGAGCCTTCGGCAGGAGGAGTCGGGCCCTCCAAGGTTGGGCAGCAAGCGCGAGAGCGCAGAAGCGGCACCCAACAACCGGGGGGTGAGCCGTGTAAAGTGCGGCCCGAAGTTCCACCGACTGTCGAGGACGAGTCCAAGGTACTTCATCGTCGACTCGACAGCGATGGCGACCCCTCCTACTATGATGCTGGACCCCGGAGGCGGCTTCATCCTGGGCCCATGAAAACACAGGGCCTCAGACTTGTGCAATGCCACCTCTAAGCCCAGCCGCCGGATCCTACCCACGACGTGCGCGACACCAGCAGTCGCGCGTATGGCCGCCTGCCGGTACGACTTCCCACGCGCTGTAACTAGCGTATCGTCGGCGTAACAAATGACGCCGACGCCGTGGAGAAGCGCACCGCGCAGAGCCCAGTCGTACCCTACGTTCCACAGGAGCGGTCCCAACACCGAACCCTGAGGAACGCCGCACGACGTCTCTCGCCGACCCCATCCTTCTCGACCCGGGTACACCACCGATCTTTCCGACAAATAGGCCCCGACAATGCGTTGGAGGTAGCGCGGCACCCCGTGGTACCGGAGTGCCTCTCGGATAGTACTCCAGGGCAAGGTGTTGAAAGCGTTGGCGATGTCGAGCGACACCGCCAAGACCACCTCACCCCGGGCGACTGCCTCCTCCGCGAGGACCCTCACGCGCATGATCGCATCTACCGTGGAGCGCCCATGGCGGAAACCAAATTGGTTGTCCGCCAAATTGGGCCCCACCGCGGTCATGTGCTGGACGAGGCGACTGGCGATGATTCGCTCAAAGATCTTACACACCTCGTCCAGCAACACGATTGGCCTGTACGCAGATGGTGAGTCTGCGGGGCGCCCCTCCTTCTTGAGCAGGACCAGCTTTCCGGTCTTCCACCGGCTTGGAAACTGGCCCCGCTCCAAACATGCGCGTAAGAGCCCCGCTAGTCGGGGCCCGAGAGCCTTCATGGCCAGGACCCATGCACGGCCTGGAATGCCGTCGAGCCCTGGGGCGGTGTTCCTGATGCGAGCCACCGCCACTCTCAACTCTACCCGGGTCACTTCGGGCACGTCATCGTCAATGTCGTCTTCCGCGTCGGGCATATTGCGAGGCGGAACCATAGCCGGTGGTGTGTGCTCCGGTCTCGACGGAAACAACGCACACACCACCTCCTCCAGCAGCTGTGGCTGGAGACTCCGGGACAATGGGGGAGCCCATTGGCGCAACTTGCCCCGTACCATAAGGTAGGGGCGCCCCCACGGCTCTCGGTCCAGAGTCTCCAGCAGCTCTTCGTTGGCCTGGGCCTTTGCCCGGACAATGGCCAGCTGGAGGGCGCTCTTCGCCTCTCTATAGCGGTTGTATAGTTCCGCCTCTTCCTGTTCGGCTGCCGCTGTAAAGGGGCGGCGGCGTCTTCTTCTTCGGCACCTTGCGTACCGGCGTCGCACCCGCACACAAGCGATGCGCAACTGCGCAATCGATTGCGACCACCAGTACACTTGGCGCCTGGATGGTACCGGCCGGACTCGGGGCATGCCAGCGTCACAGATGTGCGACATGCTCTCCCGGAACCACTCCGCCTCTTCGTCAATGTTGGTTGGCCTGCCTGGAGAGTCCAGCCAGGCCTTGACGATAGAGGCCTCCAGGAGAGCCTCCCTGTCCAGCCGCTTCAGCGCCCAACGCGGGCCGTCTCCAACGCCCCCCGGGGCCGCTTGGACCGGCCCAACCGAGGTCTGGGCGGAGACGCTAAATCGAATATATCGATGATCAGACAGCGTCTCCACCTCCTCCAAGACGTGCCAGTCCTGGACAGTGCGCGCGAGAGCGGGGCTAGCGAACGACAGGTCCACTATAGACCCACCCCGCTGCCGCACGCAAGTCTGCACGGAACCCCGGTTCAGGAGAAGCAGGCCCTGCTCGACCGCCCACTCCTCCACTAACTCGCCCCGCGCATCCGTAGCCGGGGAACCCCAAGCCGTAGATTTGGCATTGAAGTCCCCTAGGACGATCACGGGACGAGGACGGCTACGACTGACGACCGTGCCCAACTCCAAGATAATATCCTCCATGTCGGCGAGAGAAAGGCTGGGGGCGAAATACACCCCCGCGACCATAACATCTCCCCAAATTGCCGCAACATAGCCCCGCCCTCGGGTGACGGCCTCGAAGGGAAGGGTGTCGGCGGCAGACCTCATAATCAGTGCTACCGAGCGGTTCGTGTCGCACACCCAGTCATCCCTGGGTGGCACAAAATACGGCTCGGCAACAACTGCCACGTCGATCGACCACTGCGCCATGCTCTGGAGCAAGAGATCCTGAGCCCTGGCACAGTGGTTTATGTTGGCTTGGAGGAGGCGACATAGGGCCATTATTGTGTGTCCATGGCCGTCTTCTCCTCCCCAGCCCTCGGCGGATGTTCTGCCGCAACCGGCGGGTGAACCGGCTGCGAGGAGCTGGTTGCCTTCGTTGACATTTGCATGACACTCGCCGGCGGATGAGCCGGCTGTCTCCTGGCATTGTTCTTCTTGGGCCTGGCGCAGGACTTTGACCCGATCTGATGGTCGGCTGGCTTGCCAGATGCCGCACAGATGACGCAGTGCGGCGTGGCAGTGCAAGTGCCAGCCTTGTGACCGGGCTGACCGCAGCGGAAGCACATTTGGCTGCGGTCTACCCCAGCGGTGCACCGTGCCCCCGCATGTCCTTCTTCTAAGCAGCGGTAGCACCGATAGGGCTTGGGCGCTAGGAGCGCGACCTGCGCCGAGACCCATCCAACCAAAAGCCGCTTATCTTTAATCTTTTTGGCCGCCGCTACGGGACAGCTGACAAGAATTGTCCCGAGACCGGAGACACCCCGGCGTATCGTGCCCGCCTTGACTTGATCCGGCGGGCATCCTCCTGCCTTGGAGATGGCAGCGGCGACCTCCTCCTGTGTGACGAAATCGTCCAGGCCTGAAATGCGCAGATCTGCGCACTTGGTTGGCCTGGACACTCTCACATCATCCGGGCCTAGAGACGCCCTGAGTCTATCGGCGAGGGCGTCTGCTTTGGGACCACTAGTAGTTCCCGATATCTCTAGTAGTCGACCGCCGGTAGCTGTTGTTTTGCACCGGAGGCCCGTTATGCCGAGATCACTCAGCGAAATCTCGGCTTTCGCCTTTGCCAGGATCCCGGCATATGTGAGGCCCCGCTCCTCCGCCCCTGGCTGCAGGGTGAGAACCACTGCTGTAGAGCGGGGTGTACTGAGCCTCGCGGTCTGACGCTTGGCCACCGCTTGCTCTTTCTGGGCTTGCTTCTTGGCCCGCTGGCGCGCCTTTTTGGATTTCTTGGCGGCGCCCGCAATCGTCCACTCCGCCTCAGGTCTAGTGGCGGGTTCGCGCGTTACTGGCCTAGTAGTTTGTGTAGGTGGAGCAGCCGTAGCACCTGTCTTTTTGGCCAGTTTCGCCTCTTTTTTTAACTTTCTATTGGATTTAGGCCCCGCAGTTTCCTTTTGCGAGGCGGCAGTTGGAACAGCAGCCGCTTGTGCCGGTTGGGCGGCACGGGGTGCTGCGGCTTGGGCTGCGTATGTCGGCGCCGGTGTGCTGCGTTGGTCTGCAGCTAGGGGAGGACGTAGAATCCTCCCCTCAAGCACCGAGAAGCGCGCGTTGAAACTCGCCATCTCCTGACGGATCAGGCGAGTCAACTCCGTCTCCTGGGTCGACTGCCGCTTTGACGCCTGTGACAGCAACTGCGGTTGCGGTTGCGGCGTTGCGTGCGGTAGGCCCACCTCCCGCCTGAGGTGTTCGCGGCGGAAGTTGGCTATCTCTGCCTTGAGCTCCTCGTGCTCCTTGCGGAGCTCCGCCATTTGCGCTGCGAGCTTTGCGTTCTGGGCCCGCAGCAGCGCCGTCTCGTCAAGTTCTTAAACTAATGTAAGTACACCTAAGCAATTTTGAGTCGGCGCCAGTGCCCTCACGTGTGTGCCCGTTCGGGTTGCTGTCTCGCTGACATTAACTTCGTAAACGCTCGGCATTTTCTGGCGAAGGGGCGTGTCACACTGCGTCGCCGCTGCGTCGCGCTTTAAGTAATTAATTAATTTGCTTGTTTGACACCGACTCAAAATTACTTAGGTTTACTTAGGCTTACATTAGTTTAAGAACTTAGTTGTAAAGGTTAATAAAAAGAAGGTTTATTATGTTTCGCTTTTCAGTTTTTTCGACAGTTAAATTTTTTTGTTAGAAAGTTCTTTATTTTATAATTTTTTTACTATAATCTACTAATTACTACATGCTTAAATAAATCAATTCTGCCAAAAGTTAAGCGTGGTCATAGATATAATCAGTGAGTGAACAATCAATCATTTTCTGTTTTCGTACCCTTAGGGTTGGAATTTTTTCCCAAATTTATATGGGACCAATTTCGGGGTATAATACTCTTTTCAATAAAAAAAGAAAATAATTTTTTAAATCGGACTACTCTGTAAAACGTTGTGCGTCGTCATACATAAAAAAAAGAAACAAAAATATACGCGTCGACTTGAGAACCTCCTCCGTTTTTTTTCGTGGGTTAAAAATACTATATTTATCAAAAATCCTCCAACATGTCCATGCCTGTATTATCTAAATCCTTAGTTCCCAAAGTGGTCCAGGTTGATGAGGTGGACCCCCAATGGTTCACGGGAGACCCGACGGGGGTCTATGAAAATTTATTTGCTTTCGATAGTGAAGAACTAAAATGTTGGCTTGACCTTACCTATCAATGTAGGTAGATAATATTTTAAGAAGCTTAGCGACTGTTACTTGTAAAAACTTGCATATTCCATATTCAGTACAACGTGTCGAGACTTGCAATACGCCGCCGCCGTCCGCAACGCTTGTTCAGACGTGCAAAGGGACGAAATACGACTTGTGGTGTGTGTGATTGCAATCTTGCATGAACTTCTTCACCAATATGAATACGAATGTCAAGGATAAATGTTACTCATTCGTTTCCGGAATTTCGAAAATCCATAATAGATTTTTATGAAGCGATTTATTGCTTTTAATACGAGATCAGTTTGCCTTCGGTGCTTAGTTTATTTCATTGCAGTAATTAATTAGATAATCCTATTCTGTTAAAATAACCATATCTTGTTGAGTAAGACAGCCTTATGATTACTAAAACAAAGTTTTTTTATTTACTTACAGGTAGGTAACTGATACGAAACATGTCAGAATCTAAGAAGAAATGTCGACAGTATAGTGTTGTTTATTTAAAATTTGGTTTTTTTCCATCAAAGGCAGACAAGCGATTGCCCATATGTCTTTTATGCAACAAAGTTTTGAGCAATGACTCTATGAAACCATCGAAGCTCGAAGATCATCTAAAAAGGTGTCATCCTGATAAAATAGGTAATTGGCTTGCGGGCATCTTATAACATCTCATTACTTATAGCAAAATCTGGAAAACCACACACCATTGGAGAACAGTTAAATTTACCCATTGTTGAAGAGTATTTAAAAACTGTTCTGCCCAAATTTAAAAATTTGACATACTCAAAAGAATTCCTTTGAGTAACAACACTGTACAAAGACATATTAATGAAATGAGCTCTGATATTGAAAGTTTTTTGTGCAAAACCAGCAAACAAATCATTGTTCAACTGGACGAAACAACTTTACCTGGTAATGAAGCATTATTATTGGCATATTTTAGATTTGTTATGGACGAAGAAATTCATGAAGAGCTACTGTTCGCGAAAAATTTGGCGATGGACACTAAAGGTGAATCAATATTTAATGTCCTGAGTGATTTTTTTAAAGATAAAATCGATTCCATTCACAAACGTTATTTCGGTGGCAACAGATGGAGCTCCTACCATGGTCGGGCAATATCGTGGGTTTATAAGCCATCTTAAAAGAATTATACCAGAGGTAACTGCAATTCATTATGTCATCCACCAACAACACCTATTAGCAAAAAATTTTAGTGATAGATTGCACCAATCGCTTCAAAATGTGATTAATGCAGTTAAGAAAATAAGAAGCAATGTGTTGAATATGCGTTTGAAATGATGAAGACTTCCAACGATTGCTCTTACATACTGAACACGTTTTTTTTTAAATCAGTTTTAAAGTTTCTGGAAAGTAAAGATCCAGATTTAAAAGAAAACCTGATCAATTTAAAAGCAGACATCGCTTATTTGACAGATTTGTTCAAAAATTTAATGACGTTACAATTACAATTAAAAGGGGACAGACTCAATTTAATAAAAACAAAGGGTGTAATTTCAACTTTTATTGGAAAATTGAAATTTAAGAAGCAAAATATTAGTTGGCGCGAATTTTCCCAGTTTTCAAACTTGTCACAGAATGCTTTGATGTGGATATTCAGACATATGTATGTTCAACATTTAATTGCGCTGAATGATGACTTCAAAATCAGATTTGAAGATATTCTGACAATGGAAATACCACTATGGATCATAAATACATTTAATGAAACGGAAGTAGAGAGTGTGATATTATAAGAGGAGCTACTCGAGCTTAGCACTTATGAGGAGCTGAAGGTGAAATTTAAAAGAGAGTATCAAACATTTTGACTGCAGGCAGAAATACCCGAAAATATCCTGGACTGTGGGGAATTGCGAGAAAGCTTTTAAAGGCGTTTCCATCATCATTCCTTGTCAAAAAGTTTTAGTGACGTTACAAACCTTAAAAAAAGGAGCAGATTGAATACCACGGAACAGGAGATTTGCGGTTATTCCTAACAAAATTGAAGCTAAATATTTATAATTTGTTGTCAATCCATCGGGTACATCGCTCCCATTAAAATTGTTTATTTTGTGATTGTCATTGTAGAAGTTACGTTAAGTTATTAATGTTTAATTTTATTAAATTACGACTGTTATTTCAATGTAATATGATAACAGTAATAATTACATATTTGAATAAATACAACACAAAAATATACTATATTTCTTTTTACCACTCTGAATGGGGAGTTTTCTAAATGAAATAAGTGAGAATTGATTGGTTCCTTGTGCTGTGAGTATATGTCATAAAAGTGAAGTTGGCTTGGCCAACTTTATTTATATGACATCCACTCACAGCACAATCAATTAATTAATAAACCAATCAATTCTCACTTTTTTTCGAATACTGAAGAGTGGTTGGAACTCAGCCGCAACGCAAATTTCCATAGTATGATCTAATCTTAACATTTTTTGTCGAGTTTTGGGAATATGGTAGGTTGTATCCGTGCAGGGGCGGAGAAAGAATACTAACCTCTGCGGCCGGGGTCGGCCTGTTGTAAAAGGCGACAAAACAACCCACCCTAGCTACGTGGTGGGGCCCCAAGCCCGTCTGGATGGCGACCACCTTTGGTCTTAAGTATGCCACCATAATAACCTTGTGTTGTGTTCCGGCATTAGTGCAGCATGTTCGCGATGCCACTGGCGTTGCAAACACCCATAGGCGATGGTAACTGCTAAATTCTAAGTGGGCCGTTAGCCTGTCTGTTGTCCCACAGCAATGAAAAAAAATGTAGCTGCAGGGGGTCCACCGGAACCAGCTAAATTTTGAAAGTGGTCTATGAGAAAAATAGTCTGAGAACCTCTGATGTAAATGGAGGACAGGATATATTTGTCCAATTAGAAACAGCTGTTATTAGAACCAAACAGCTACGAAAAATTTGTACACCTTGCTCCTTGATACCCACGGTTTTGAGTGTTTTACGGTGGGCGTTGTTGAAGTAGCCACCACAAAAGAGAGCCTTAGCCCGCGAGTGTAAAAACAAGCCATGCCAATAATAGTTCGTACATTTTTGCTTATTTTATGTTGCTAGTATTATAATACTATTGTATGTATACATGTCTCAATTTTGTGAGAAAATATATCTAATGCTACTGTAATAAATATATCCGTATTTTAAAAGCTATCAAACAACGTTACTCTAAAATAAAAATATTTTGATAGTAAAATGTAAATGGGGGGATAGAGAAATTTGTTCATGTTGTATGTATAAATGCTAATTATCATCATCTCAGCGTTCATCCCGGTTGCAACCCAAACCTGCGTTTCGGTGCCCGGGGTCCGCTTTCCGACTTTTTCTACGCCTCTTCGCACGGGCTTCAGCCACCCTTTACGACGTCAAGCCAGCACTTTTTGGGTCTACCCCTCCTGCCGGGGTCCGGCGGAGGCGGCTATGTATAAATGCTAAGTGTTGTAGGAACTGCACAAGCAGTTCCTAAAAGTATACTGGAACCTTGGGGTGCCAGATTGTCAGATTACAATCCAGAGTCAAGCGTTCTTTTTGTCGGAAAGTGTACGCAATGATATCAAAACACAAATGAATGTTGACGAGGAAATAGGCCACCGTTGCCTACAAAACGGCGAAGCGCGATCGTCAGCAGTGGTCGTTGGAATGGTAGACGGAATGCGACGAACGCTTTCAATTAACGTAGTTATTCGCCTGTTTGGCAAATTTCTAATTGAAACAGTTCTAATATTTGGAACGTTCAGATAGTGATGTCATATGATGTACGAGAAGCCAACGAGCCAAGCTGCCACCACAATGGCATTGTTGGCGGAGTTCCAGATGAAGTGGCGCGCGACGAACATCTATTTACACAGAAAAAGTGCTGGCACAAAGGAGCCGCGTCGATCGGCGGCCACGCTAATGACAACCGGCGGAACAATTAGGTGGAGAATCGCGCGGATGGGACTCGTCGCGTGGGAATCCAGCCGCCATTACCAATTCAAATGGGCTCCCGATGCCGGTTCACTTCCGAGAACGCGCCTCGCCCGCCACCGCCGCCCGATCCCATCCCATTGCACCGCAACTCAACTATCCGCCGTTAGTCACTCGTCTGCTAGGTTTAACACCGACAAAACGATTCAAAGCGAGATTCCTTTGGGTCGGTCCCCGACTGGTGCGCGATCGCCATGTGTCCTTCGAAGCGGGCGCGTTCGATGGCCGCGGGCGGGCGGTTCCGCGAATGCGATAAAATACTACCGTTTCAATAGTAGTTAACATCAGTCAGTCGTCTATAAATCTGTCATATAGTGAAAGCGGGTTCGTTGTCCTCCTTCTGAGCTTTGTTCTGGCTAGTTTATAGGCGTCTGAGGCCCTCCATTTTATCTTTTTGAGCATATTGCGCCGGGATATATTGCCAGAGGTTGTCTGCGTGACCTATGTGGGGATTTTCTTAGAGGGGAACTATAAATAAGTGTCAATGCGTTATTGTAAACGAGGTGTGCACTTCATCAATGTGTCAAATGCAGTGCTTGTGGCCGGAACACGTGTTCTGTCGGAGCGCACTGCTCACTGCCTCTGCACATTTTGTGGCGCCTTCTCTCAATTCAAACATATCCTTTTTTTCTTGTCACTTCAACTTTACAATATAACATTCGAACAAACAATAACAATCGATAAATGTTAAATATAATCTCTTGGTTACATAAATATATGCAGTCTATTTTCTGGGAAGTAGTAGGAGTTATTGCCGAACAAATCCGTCAGCGCTCACAGTCCAACACTATTTACTTGTTTTAAAAGCAGCACTGGGATTAGTTTCTTAATGTTTAAATTTTGATGTATATAATTATACAGGTACCTGGTAGCTCAGTGGTATACACTCGGAGACCATTCTAGAGGTCACGGGTTTGAAAAAACGGTAGACGACATAATGGCAACAGCAGCCAAACAGTAAGTTGGCTAACAGTAGCTAAAGACAGTGAAGAAAGAGAAAAGCTGACACAGGCCCCACCCCACACCCAATCTGGGATCCATGTCAAGGACAATAAAGAAAAATTATACTAACCCTACTAACAAATTTGTAATATCTCCAGTCTAACTAACGTACTAACAAACAAAAAAATAATTCTTTTATGTTATGGAAATAAAAAAGATTTTATTTATTTTTCTCCATGCAGGGGCGGAGTAAAAATACTGACTCCGTCCCCTACGCGGTCGGCATGTTAGCGGTGTCCCTGACGAATATCGAAATTCTCTAAAGTAAATATGTAAGATCTGTTTCTTTAATTTGATTTGGCAGTTAGAGGTCACATGAGTCCGTTCTAGTAATTGGTGGAGTACAGGCCACATTTTTTCACTTTCAATCTTAAGGGACCATTCTTAGGCTTTTCCTTGAACATTTTAGAGGCTTATACTAATCTGTCTTTGATTATGCTTGACAATATGATATAGTTTTTTTACATCATCAACGTTGGTTAGTTTAGTATAATACTATAATAATAATAATAATAATAATTTTATTTGCTAAACATGTTTACAATACAATGACTACATTTGATATACTACATTGCATTTGGTTAGAAAATTATAGTAATTAGCCGACATGTTATGCCAAGTTTGGCGTGCAAAATTTAAATGAGTAGGCCTTTTCTGCTGCCCTATAAGATCACAATTTTTCAGATATTTAAGCAATAATAGCAACTACTGTATAGTGATTCAGTGGCCAGTGGCCTTATGACTAAAAATACTCCAAATGCTCTCTTCAATAGGTCGATGTCATCAATAATGTTCGGCTGGTGTCAGAATTGACACTGCATCGAAACAATGATTACCATACTAAAAGCGCTACGCACTAAGCAGCGGGGACCACTGACTCGGACTGCCATTGAGTAGTGTAATTATAGTGATGCGCGGGCGCAATGCCGCGCATCGCCGATTGATTTACGAGTGGTGCGTAATTTATGCGCGTTTAATTAAAGTACCAGCAGCCGGAAGAGTGCGCCAGAACACGAAACGAGGCGTACCGAACTTTCGACGCGAATGATTCACTTTTCGCGCTGGACATTCTTTTGTATTCGCCATTATGTACGTACTCACATGTACCCGTAAATGCATTTAAAGTACTCGTAAATTATGCTCTCGTTGGCAACGCTTTTCTCAATCGATTCCAATTGTAATTTTATATGTTATGTTGTACAAAGTGATTACAATATTAAGTATAATATCTTCTTCTTCCTCATGCCCTTATCCCATATTTTATGGGGTCGGCACAACATGTTACATGTTGTAATAGTTGTGGCTTACTTTTTACAACTTACTTTTTGGGGAAAAACCTTAAAAATTTTTTTCATCTTCTTTCAACTTTGCAAAAAGTGTATGAAATACACCATATTCTTGCCTTTTCAATAATATGGACGCACCCCAAATGACCTTTTACGATTTTCTTGTTCTTTCTTCTTGTACAAGTAGTAGGCTAATATAAGTTTTATTTTTCTTATTACTCGTCATTATCACACGTGTAATCTATATGAAAACCAGTACAAAACTATCGCATATAGACACCACACGCAGCTAATATCCATCCGGTAAAAAAACATTTGTATACAAGGATATTAATTTATTGATGACGGCAAGCAATAGTAAAATTGTAAACATTTTGGGGGATACATTCATTGTTACTTATTTGGTTATAATAGAGCGGATGTTTCCAAACCTCCTTAATCTCAAAGGCCATATTGTGCGTTTTCAGTAGAGCGTTCCAACTAGCAGGTAGCTTGACTCGAAACTGACTTGTTTCCCAATGAATCGGAATCTACTAACCTTCCACCGAGTCTCCTGCTGGAACGCCACGGCTATCTTCCGCCTGGAGGCTACGTCGGACAACTACCTCGTGAGTGCGGTCAGTGTTCCAATGTTCCCATGCTCAACTGGTTATTTGCCACAATCGTGTTGCCATCTCATTGTATTTCGTATTAATCATTGCTATATATATCATTGCTATAATGCTAAAAGATTTTTATTATATAGATGCAAAACAGTTAATCACTTAAGGACATGCTATATTAGGAGTCAAAGCCTTATATTTCCCGCGATCAGTCGTCAGGACCGTGGATATAACGAGAACCCGCATCTTATTTGCATCCAAAGTCGATGGCCACCTGCTGTCATTTCCCCATGCAATCATACATGTAAATGCCTTTTGAATATTCAATAGATTCGATGACAAAAAGTGAATTAACATTAGATCGGTTATTCTGCGTTGACTTGCCTCAGCGCGGCTGATGAATCGAACAGTTTTTGCAATTTTCGTCATTGCGGTTTAGAGAGTACGGCATCCTATCAAAAACTTGATATTTTTTAACATATAGAGCTGAATGGAAATTAAGCAATGCCCCCGTATTGTTTTAATGTTATAAAATATATCATTTAAAATATTCATCAATAGAGTAATGGGTATACGAGTATGTATTGTGGAGGAAAACGAAAAACGAGTGAAAAGAGGAAAAAATGAATGAAACCAAACTCTTATTTAGCGTCATTTCGCTTCGCTCTCGAAAATTGTTCAATAACTGAGAAAAATTGAGGCTGCACCGCTAACGGCGCAAATTGAGTGAAGTTACCTCCACCAGCGGGGGCGGTGCGGGGGCGGGACGTGCCGCGGGGGCTATCGAATTCCACGTCAACGCACAAGGCTGGTGAGGCTGATACCTGCTGCCAGCCGAGAGCATTCAGGTATAGAGGGGACACAACGCGACTCCTTTCGCCATTTCTGCTGGATTCAATTGTGATTCATCATCATTTCAGCCGGAAGACGCCCACTGCTGGACAAAGGCCTCCCCCAAAGATCTCCACGATGATCGGTCCTGCGCTGCCCTCATCCAACATATTCCGGCGATCTTGACCAGATCATCGGTCCATCTTGTGGGGGGCCTACCAACATTGCGTCTTCCGGTACGCGGTCGCCATTCAAGGACTTTTCTGCCCCAACGGCCATCAGTCCTTCGAGCTATGTGCCCAGCCCACTGCCACTTCAGTTTTGCAATCATCCGGGCTATGTCGGTGACTTTGGTTCTCCTGCGAATCTCCTCATTTCTGATTCGATCTCGCAGGGAAACTCCGAGCATAGCCCTCTCTATTGCTCTCTGAGCGACCATGAGCTTTCTCATAAGGCCCATAGTTAGCGACCACGTCTGCGTTCCGTATGTCATCACTGGCAACACACATTGGTTAAAAACCTTCGTCTTGAGACACTGCGGTATTTGGGACGAAAAGATTTTACGGAGCTTCCCGAACGCTGCCCATCCGAGTTGGATTCGACGAGTGACCTCTTTCGCGAAATTGGACCTGCCTAACTGGATCATTTGACCCAAGTAGACGTATTCGTCAACAATTTCGAGAGTACATTTCCCAACTGTTGCGGGGGTAGGTGCGACATGGACATTAGACATGATCTTCGTCTTGTCCATGTTCATTTTGAGACCTACTCCTTGGGAAGCTGTATTGAGGCTATCAAGCATATGGCTTAAGTCTTCCATGGTCTCAGCCATGATTACGATATCATCTGCGAATCTAAGGTGAGTGATGTACTCACCGTTAATGTTGATGCCCAGTCCGTTCCAGTCCAGAAGCTTGAAGACATCTTCCAACGCAGCGGTGAACAGTATCGGCGATATGACATCGCCTTGTCTGACTCCCCGCTGCAGTCGGATAGGCTTCGAGTTCTGATCCTGGAGACGAACTGACATGGTGGCGTTTTCATACAAACACTTCAACGCTTTGATGTATCGATAATCAATGTGGCACCTCTGGAGAGACTGAAGCACCGCCCAGGTCTCGATCGAATCAAAGGCTTTCTCATAGTCCACGAACGCCAAGCATTGTGATTACATCATAAATATTACTTTTGAAATAACGGCTTATTATTTACGATTTATTTAGGTATAACAATATTATAAGTAACTTTTAAGTCACTTTTATTTATAGAAATAAATTTGATAAGAAGAAGTAAATGATGATAGTGAGCTTCCTTTGAATCTTCCCGAATTAAATAAGTCAGAAATGACTGTCGGATACATAATGTGAAGAGATGAAGCGCGCACGACAATCAAATGTGCCAAATCCCAGGAATTGGATGCAATAAATCAACAATCAAATTGTGTTAGCGGCGTATTATTCGCGTAATAATACATCGCATTTTTTTATCCGCTCCAAAACTGAAATGATATTGATAAAATGTAAATAAACAATATTTTAATTGTGCTTTTTTAATGCGCTTTCCTCTCTGTCGGTACAATTTTAGTCTATGACATTTTCGTAGCAGAGTGGGCTAGGTGGCAGGGGTGTGGAGCCCTGGCCGTGGGCGGTGGCTTTGAGCGGCTGCTGTGAAATTGATCTGTTTATACTTCATAATCACTGAAGAGGCGAGGGCGGGCGGCGCGGGGCGAGGGCTCCGCACAGTTCTGCTATTATCTCTGATACAGGATGTTCACCGCGTCGGGTTGCTTTGTGCATAACCAATAGATGATGAACCTTTTAATACAGTAATGTTATTAATAAATTTTAAAGTCCTATAAATTCTTTGAACATTTTAAGTTATTTTTATAATTTGTCTGTTCATTACTTACGTTCTGATAAGTTAAACGTACTGGATTTATAATAATAAGAATAATTTATTTCGGAAACCAGGTTCCATATCTACATATGTAGTTACAAAATACAAAACCATTAAATTACAAAACTAAACTAAATAATGAAATTAAATAAAATGAATAAAATGATTCCATGCAGTAACAATAATGATATTAAAACGTCTTAAATAAATAGATTCATAATATTATAATATAATAAATAAATTATCACAATTTTTGAACACTTTTTAATTATTAGGGGCATGTACCCATCAATTTCGCGGCGCGGGTAATACGAAATAATCAGTATTATTGCCAGTGCACTGACGATAGTTTTTAGGAAATGTTCGAGCCGAATATATTTTAAAAATGGGGTAATTAATTACAATACTATTTTTTGGCATGGCACATCATCCACAACAACAGTAATCAAACTCTCTATGGGCGCGTAATGCAATCATGGTTGCTATAAGCACAAGCGCTGATTTTCCATTAGAAGAAGGAAAATAAGGGTACAGTTGATCTCGCGTGCATAAGCAACAATAATGTTTGTGGCGAAATTTCAAAGGGACTCCCATTTTAAGTGTCTGGGAGTGAAATATGCAGCAATTAAATTTAACTTGATTTAACTGCTTTTTTTGTTGACAATTAAATGATTGGATGTGGATATGGGGAGCAGTGAAATATGCACAATACGAAGCAATTTTACTTCGTGCAGGGGCGGAGTAAGAAGTAACCTCTGCTGTCGTAAAAGGCGACAAAACAACTCTAACTGCGTGGTAGGGCTCAAGCTCGTCTGGATGGCAACCACTCATGGTGTATATGTGTACCGCTATAATAACCTTGTGTTGTGTTCCGGCATTAGTGACCCAGATTCCTGTACCCCTACGGGACAGCAGCGCGTTCGCGGTGATAACTGGTAACTATTGTGGCCCATCAGACTGTCTACGGTTTCTTTGTTTAAAAAAATCACACAAATATTGTACACAATACAATGTAAGAAATTAAATTTAAATGTATAAATATTGACTGACATATAAGTTGGACATTTGGTCATTTAAACACCTGCTAAAAGTCGTTGTATTCATGAATGTGAAACAGCTTGGACAATAGTTGAGACACAGAACATTCAGTTGCAGTGGATAAATTTGGAGCAAATTATAATAATAATTTTGATTATATCTTTCGCGCTGAAGCACAACACTGAAGGTTCATAATCCGAATGCATTGTGAAGATCTGCAACACTTGCACTATTACTTACTAAACTGAACTCGAAAGAGTAGTAATGGCGAAGGAAGCGAGTCGGCGGATTTTATTATTTTTACCACGCTTTTATCAACTTGACCTGTATGTATCTATGTATTCATGTATCTATGTAACGGAATTTTCGGACTCGATTTTTATCCACTTTGAACGATCAGAGAAATTCAAAATTTTGCGCACATATCAAGACTTGGACAATACGCAAATTTAATAATTTTGTCCCATATCAGGATCACCAAGATTAACGCTTTCTTTTCCTTCTGCGGAAACGCCATCTGACGTTTTAATTAATAAAACTGCCGGAAGATGGCGTTAAATTAAAAAAATTACTGATTGAGAATTGACAACCAAAAATTATATTTTATAGTTAATTAATCAAACTAAAAATTAAAAATAATTTTTAACACCATTTAAAGACCGATTTTATTGTAGCTATATATATTTATTATTTGCTATTAGACTACGCAGTAACATTTAATTAGTTAATTGAATTAATTTTAATTAGAAAATTGAATTGAAATAAGATTTATTATTTTTTTGTTGAGTTAATTCAATGTAAAAGTTTTAGGAGATATGGATTTACTGTGGCAAACGCTACAATCAATAATTGTTTTAAGTAAGAAAAACGTATCGCAGATACACGTTTACAGCAGTAGGTATACCTATCTACTAACACGATGTCCGCTCTTCTTCTTCTTCCACCATTCTCTAGGTTAACTTCTTTTATTTTAGTTTTTTCTGTCATGTTCCTTTCAACACTATATTTCAACTGTAAAAAATGTTTATTATTACAAAGTTCAAATTCACGGTAAACAATTGTTACAGTTAAGTTATATGCTGTGGTTTAATAAAATACTGGTATCTGAGCGGAGAAAAGAAAAGAGCAGCCGACGGAAACAGCAAAACGGGTCGCATTGCTGTTTCCGCATGACGGAAGTAATATAAAACAAATTACTTCAATACGATATTTGGGAAATATTCATGGTATTCGATATAATTTTATTATGACGACCTCGTGGCATAACGGATAACGTACGTGGTACGCTCGCGGAGGTCACGGGTTCGATTCCCGTCCAGCGTCTGGGTGTTTATCTATATCCATACTATTAATATTATAAATGCGAAAGTAACTCTGTCTGTCTGTCTGTCTGTCTGTCTGTTCCTCTTTCACGCCTAAACGGCTGAACGGATTTTGATGAAATTTGGTATGGTGATAGATGATAACCTAGAAATGGTCATAGGCTATAAATAATCACGCCATTGTTCTTAGGGGGTAGGCAGTAGGCAGATAACTAAATTGAGTTAGTGATTTTTTGTGCTTATCCGGTATCTATGAGAATCGGCCAACATCTATTTTTCATCCCCCTAAATGTTAGGGGTAGTCCACCCCTAAATTTTATTTTTTATTTTTTGACATTTTATTATTTTTATGGCAGAACAACGTTTGCCGGGTCAGCTAGTATATAAATATAACATGTATTCATTTACAAAAGTAAGTTTATATGTAGTACATCAATTGTCTAGTACCCATAACACAAGTGTTATGCAACTTAGTTTGGGACTAGATGGCGTTGTGTGAAAAGTCCGAACATAATTATATATAAATGTATAAATATATAAAAACTTCTAATAATATAAGGTTATTTTACCATATCTACTAGCATCATTACCTCTGCTGTAGTAAGTAAATACGATGATTATGAGTGGACAAGAGTTCCAAATTCGGTCAAGGGTTTGGTTTCCACGATCCACTACTTATACAGTACTTCTCGCCTATAGTTTACATTATGACATAGGTACTTGTAATTGTTTGTACCTGCACATCGAGATCACCGGTTGTGCCAATAGCCGCCAATACGCCTCAGACAAGCCAGTTATTATAATCATACTTAGAACAGTTTAACATCATGTGATTATTTTGTTAATATCATTCCAGCTATCGGAAGCAATCATATGACGTACGATTCATATAAACGTGTGTTGTTTTTGCGCAGAGATGGTGATCGCCGCCGGCAGCTGTCCCTCCGCATTGTGTGCTAATCAGGCCAGCCGCCCCAACAGGCAACGTGGTGACAAACACCAATATTTATGCATTTTATAATATGTTAAAAACAATCACAACAACACATTTCAATACATATACGAGTATCTAGTTCATTAATTATTTTCATTACCAATTAAAATATTTTTATATTTTATATATTAAGTAAAGTCTTCTAAATACAACTTAAATGAAAATTAGATTTGATTATCTCATAATTCAATGTCGCAATAATGTAAGCGTTTTGAGTTTGAGAATGAGTTTTGTGGATACATAGAAATTTGTAATGAGTTTGCTATGATTTATTATTGTTGTGATATACCTTACACAACATAAAAAACGTCTGCAGTTAATTTCGTGTTTCGAGTCAATTATAATTGAAGGGTTGTAATTCTAAAGGGTCTAAGTGCCAATTTTATGTTTTAGAGATATAACAAAAGAAGGTTGTACGAAAGTGCGTTGGTACTTAGACCGCGCCACAACTTCATCTGTGTACGAGTGAAAAATTAAAAGAGATAGGCATCTGGATCCATTTGAATATTATTAGGCTTGGTACATACATCGTATTTTTGTAATAATATCGATTTTATTTTTTTAGCACTTAGACCCTTAGAATTACAACCCTTCAATTTATTTCCTTGTCATCCAAATCTTGCCACCAACCAACAGTCCTCGATTCATAAATATTATAGCACTTATAACGTTTTTAGTTGTACTGATGACCCAAGAAAATATCGTGACATCATGACGTGAGCTAAGCTCAGAACGAAGCTACATCAGTATAACGTTTTGTTTTATATGATTTAAACAAACAACACATTGACATATTTGTAACAAAGCGTGCTTCCGCTAAAGGCATTGGGCAACCGCAGCTCGTATTAGCAATGTATCTAAGGCAAGTTTTTCCTGGTTGCTCATAAATCAAGTTACGGATGTGCGTTACTCCCCATATGAGGGCATCGGTTGCATTAAGTCGCGGCTAATGGCTAATGGGTGAATCAACCTCGTTAATGCCATCATTTTAAAATATAATTAACTGCATTACGATATGTGAGTGAGGACATAATACTTACACGTGATTAGAACTTATCATAAAGTTTGGAGCCTTTGTTATATATGTCCTAAGTGCGAACCTACTTCAAAAACTGCACACGAGGTATCGACTAATATTAAATGTCTAATGATTGATAATGAACTGATGGTAATAGAAGTCAATTAATTTGAGACCCAAAATTAAATCTCACAGAATGTTTTAATTGCGCGTAATACTCGCATAAAAATAAGTGAAAAAATGTGTGCATCAAATCTGTGTTTACAAAGTTTCAAAATCAGTTTATTTACAGTAAGCCTAACAACGGGACAATATTATTCTATAAACTTTTCAATGTTGAAAACAACTTTATAATCTTCGCGCATGTCAAAAAAAGCAATACCCATCCGCATATTTTAGTTTAAATAAATTGCATTATACAGTCTATGAGTCTGCGTTTCAATATCGCATCTCGTTCACTCTCCACGAAGCGCAGCCGCCGGTGAAACTATGTTAGGACTTGTTACGAAACGTCATAAAAAACTTGCAGAGGCTACTTGCTCGATCGTTTACTTTCAATTTATACTTTCTCGTCATAGGGAATGAGTATAAAAAAATATTTAAAACATCGGTCGAATAAGTACACTTGTGTATGATTGTGTTAACTGCATTGTCAACTATCAATTACGCTTCGAAATGTCAAGTGGATATTTCAATTAAAAAGGAGTCTTTGTTGGCGGGATGGTGGGAGGGCGGGGAGGGTGAATTGTCGATCCATGCGAAAGGGGTGCATGGTCAGTGTCGCGCGGCAGGTGGCCTCCGGCCACCGGTCACTCACAGGAGCTGTTTTAGATATCATTTTTTGCACATTGCAAAAAGAATTTGCTTGATTTGTATCAAATAGTAGCCGGCAATCAAAAGACTGTTAAAACCTCCCAATCTTCATCAAAGATTTTCCATTTCATGGTCTTATAGCTTAAGGTGGTACTCCTGGGTCACATATTGTTCCCACAACCTTTCGCTGATTGATAATTTCTGTATTCACTCTATCTTTCACATCTCAGTCTATGCCACCGTTTAAGATTACTTACAAAATGTTACAATTAGAAATTTATTGTGATTGTGACTGTTAAGTTTGAATTTTGGATTAATTATTAATTTTTAAATTAGTAATAATTAATCATTGTAGTGCCAGTTAGTTCAAAGAGTAAGTAATTTTGAGACGTTATTTAAAATTGTGAAAAAATTACACTGTATTTAGTGTGTTTTATAAGTGTGATTTTATTTAATCCGTCAAAAGATACTTGGGTCCTGTACAACATACAAAAAGGAGTAAAAGTAAAAAAAGCTTCAATATCAAACATACTCGTAAATAACAAATAATAAGACCTGAAGTGCCACACTGTGGCAGACATACTCGTAAGTGATGTGACGACTTCCTCGAGAGCCATGTGCCGTGTGCTGGTCAGCGTAGGGCAGCCCTCCGATTCCGGTTCCATTTAAAAACAATAGAGTTCCGGTCCCGTCACACGGACGCGTCTCCGGCGCAGACCCCGCGGCGGCCACCTCTGAAACTCACTACTTCTCTCTAACGATTCGATCGTTCAAACAGTGCGGATATTATTTTAATTTAATCTAGTTATACGTATATGTTTTTTTTATTATGAGGAAATATAATTACCAATACCGTACAGGAGTCCGGAGGGAAGCCGACGTGGCCTCACCGTTCTAACCCCACTGCAACTGCCATTGTGCTGCTGGCTGAGGGTAAAGAGCGAAGGTCTCAACGCCAAGAGCAATGGCTCTACAAATAGAACAAAAGGGCTACAGTAGAGTGTAGTCCAGGGATCAAAAACAGTATCAGTTAATAAGTGAGCTTTTTTTTGGGAACTGAAAATGTATGACGCAATCCCCGCCGCGTAGGGGCGGGTGGCGGGTTAGTGCGGGACCTCCCGTACAATGCGCCCGTACTTGCCCTTCTCTAGGTTGAAGGATATACGTCGCTTGTATACCCACTAAAACCTCCCCGGTGTTCCTTCAAACGCCTTTAGTGCCGAGGCCATAGAACGCGACGGAATAACCGCTTGCCTGCTTGCGAGAGGTTAGACCAATGGTGGCGTCGAGGTTTCGGCACACCAGTGCACACTTGGAGGGCGTGGAAAGCCATGTACTCATTGCCGGCCTCACAGTGGTGGCACTTTTTCGTTTGCTCTTTTTGACGGATGCGACACAGGTAGCGCCCGAAGCAGCCATGCCTCGAGAGTACTTGTGCACGTGAAACGAGCGCCTGTCAAGCCAATCTTGCGGGGCGGGCCGCACCGCTGCGACGGTATTTTGGCCCGCGTTGGGTTACGCAAGTCTTTCTTTCCAAAACAATATGTTAAATATTACAATATAATCTAGTAATTGTCAGGATTCACATTGAAATGTTTTCAACCTAATTTTCTCAAATGATGTGTGAATTCCTCCACCCATGTGTGCTATCTATAGATATACTTAGTGCCGGAGGAATATAAATCCGCTTTCCGCGCGAACTGGTAAAGTTGTCTAATGAAGCGCGAGATGGAGTGGAGTTCGTGGCGGGGCCGCTCTCGGCGCCACTCTTGCTTAATTACGTAACTTCAGCGTACTTTAAGGCGACTCACGTTTTTAATAAGAGCTCCGTGCGTTACCTCCTGCACACGTGTAGCTTCAGATGCGTAAATTTCGTAAGTACAGTTTATTTAAACTTGGGTAGGATGATTTTATATTAATTTCCCTCATAAAAAAACAAGTAATTTTCTGACGCTTAAAAGTCAGGATTTTTTTTAAATTCAGTCTTGTCCTAGGACAGTATATAAAAGCAAGGTATATGCTAAATTTAGATGGCAAATGATTTATTTAATTATTGCAAATTTTAAAACAGAGGTTACGCAATCTTTCAGAAAGATTTATTACAATACGAAATATTTATGTACAGATATTAACATTATAGAACAACTGAGAGGTAGTTACTGTTCCTTCCTCTACCTGGCTGGTAAGCCCCCTAGCCCGTGTGGACGAAACCATCTTTTGTCTTGAAATATACCGCCATAGTAAATTTGTGTTCCGGCATAGCATAGGTGACCTAGGTTCATTGGAGTCAGGAACTGTCCTGGCATTGCAAACATCCATAGGCGACGGTAACTCCTTACTAAAAAGTGGGCTGTGAGCCTGTCTACTAGAAGACGAAGAGAAAGGACTATAATAATATAAGTACCTAAGCGGAATCACAATGATCTCCGCGATAAAACAACCAACTCCGTTACTACTGCCGTGTTGCTCAACAAAAGGCAGAGCGAAATCGCGGGAAGCAAGGGGGCGTGAGCGCGGCCAGTTGTGCCGCTGCCCGCGAGGCATTTCATTTGTAAGTCCGTAGATAAAGAGAACTATTTTAATGAGCGTATCTGAATCCAGTGTTCAGCTAATTAAACTCATGGACACGTCAAAATAACTTTATGCTATTTTAATTTGATATTTATGAATTTTAATCGCTCATTAATATTGTTACAATTATCGCGTTGATGCAGAGGAATTCCAGGGACCCCACGCACACCGCGGCCGGCGGCGGCGGCGGCGGCGGCATTCATCATTTCATATGCCTACTCATATAAGTAGTAGGTACCTAATCTCCGAGTATTTTATATTTCATTTCTATTATAAACGGTATTTGTTGAAGTGAAAACTTCTTTAGGCGCGTTGAGCACTTTTTGGGTGAACAAGTTTAGGTTTTTAAACAAGTGTTAGTGACCAATTTAAACTTTAATGCTTGATCATAAACATTTTTTTATAAACCAAAAATAATAATCTAATAGCTCGACGATACAATACACAATTTATTTAGTTTTCACTTCTATCGGCAGTCCCCAAAGACTGCCCCGCATGTTTTTTTTGTATGGCTTTTTAGCCTTACCTTGAAGATTTCTCTAATATATGTATTGTAATTCATTTTCAAAAAGAGGATAGATACGTAAAAGACGCTAACACTCCTTCAGATTTGTTATGTTGAGTAAAATGTAATAAAACATTTTCATTTGTTTTATCATATGTGGCAAAATGTTAATTTATCAAAGAATGAAGGAAAATTTTAAAAGAAAGTCGAACAGTGAAAAATAACAAAGACAAAAAGTGTAATGAGCTTGGAAAGGTGCTAATGTGTGCGATGACACCATGTATTCATCGTACAGGCGATTACCATACAAATAGCTTATTAGTGTGGCTTCCGTCGCTTATTGTTCTGCCGTGAACACCGTTAGCTCCACACTCCGCGATCGCGTAATAACTTCTGTATACTTGATTCATATTCTCATAATATTAATGTGAACCAAATATTTTGTAATAGTTATTTTATGTCTCTAGCCTAAAAATAGATGCAAATGAAGTGTGCAGCAATATGAGACAGTGAAAATGGCGCCACGATCATAGTCATCGCCAAAATTAACACTTTAAACGAGCTATGTGAAAAATTAACAGTAGAACAGGCTATTAATTAATTTAATTCCGTCATAAAAGTATTACAGTTGTAAAGAAATTAGCGACGGGCTTTCATTTGACGCCCGTTTGCATAACTACAACTATTACTGCCCACTATACTTAATTTATTTTATTACGGTACTTAAATACCTGCTTATTTGTTCAATTTAGTATTCGCGATGGCCGATAATCAAATGTGATTATCATAACTACATTGTTGTAATCACTAAAGTTTTGTATCGTGCTTTTCCATCGGTGGAATAGATTTATCATAATGACCAGTGGTACAAAATAAAATCAGCGCCATGCGCCACAATAATTGCAAGGTTATATGTGATTAAAAAAATTATAATCATTTACCAAATATTCTAAGAGAGTTGCCATTACGTTTGTTTAAAAGAAATTGAAAAATTGGCCCATTGGATTAATGAATTTTTGAATTGGCATCAATTAGTATTGACATAATTTATTAAATTTTTTGTTATAAGACAGTACAACCGACCATATTTCTCTAATACTATTGCTCATTACTTAATACTCCCATGCTATTGCTACATTTAACCTGTCACTTTTATTAAAACATAGACATTGGCAAAATCAATGCCAAATGCATTGGAGCCATAAGTACAAAGAAAGAAGAAGAATATTTGTATGCCGAATGCATGGAAGTAATTACTTAATACTTCCATGGCCGAATGTCAGTGAAACATGAGGTGATTTTTATTTTGACAACTTATGTACCATGTAGAATGCAATAAATACTTATTTTATTCTATAGTTGTACATCACTGGATGGAGCCCTTATACCCTTTTGATGTCGTCCTGAATCATGGACTTCTGTTGAAATATTGAACCGATTTTGATACGGGAAGTTAATAGCGAGCTGTCTACATAAATGAGATTAAAAGAGTTATGTTAGTATTGGTTGGCATGGCAACAGTGGGTGTGTCCGGTGCGGCGCGTGCGGCGAGATGAAACGCCATGAGCCGCCGCCCTGCCTGCGCCCGCGCATCGGAATGCTGCCGGCCAGAGAGAGAGGTCAACGCAGACAGCGATACTGCGATCATCTTGCTTCAATAAAAAGTGGTATTAAGCAGATATTTGATACAATGAAAATTGTTTTGTCCTTTGGCCTTCTCAATGACAATTCATATAAGTGCTTATTTATACACCATGCAGGGAGGCGGCATCTGGAGTTTGCTACTTTTCAAGGCACAAGGCGGAGGAAAGGCGCCTGGGGATGATTTTTAGTAGGGAGACCACTAAAAATCACTATCAAGCAACGCCACGGCGCGCGGCGTGGGAAGTTTGAGTCCTACGCGTCGTTAGTACATTAGGCTATTTTTCACCTCCAACATAAGATCTGAAGGAGAAGCAGGAATCAGTATTTACTTTCATCAATTTCAAATCCCTTCAAATCCTTCAAAAGGCTACATAACATTATTATTATTATTTCGAAAGGTGGCTATGCTAGTTTATTCTAACCTACTTAGTATCACTGCGTCCAATTAATGAACTATTGTGATCGCCACATTTACTATAGCTCATTGGCAAGGCCTGCCTCGTTGATGTAACGGGGCAGTTTTTTGGCAGGAGCTGCTCGTATCTCATTCGGTTCCAGCATGTGCTTTTCTAATATGAGATTACGTAACATTACCTATAGTGTACCATGGATGGTTAGATTTTGTTAACATTTTTTTATTGCTGTAGGACAGCAGAGAGGCTGACGGCCCACTTAGAATTTATCAGTTACCCTCGTGTATGGACGTTGGCAACGCCAGGGGCATCGCTAACATACTACTATCTGCGTAGTAGTGCTGGAACCTGGTCACTTATGGCGGAACACCACACAAGGTTATAATGGCGGCATATTTAAAAACCTGGGGTGTTTGCCATCCAGACGGGCTTGGAGCCCTACCACCTAGATTGGGTTAGAGAGAGAGATAGTTAAATAAAGGAGAAATGCACTTTTAGGTATGTTAAAAATACAGTAGGTAATAAAATCAATAAAAATGTACATTTTAAAACACGTTTTGAGTTAAAACCAGAGAGTTGAAACATAACGTTAAAACAATATCGAGAAGGGAGTGCCCCGAAAGCACAATTTTTATTTCACTTGTTCCTACTGGTGCACCAAAATCATTTTAAATTCTAAAGTAGCGGAGGGAATACTCCTCATTCACCGCACAGAAAAGTAGCTGGAATGCGACGAACGTTCGACGCGCAAATGCAGCGGCGCACTGCTGAGTGCTGCTCGCGTCATTCCGTGCATCTCATACATTGGCGTTGGCACCCGCGACAGCTACGTTTGGATGCAAGGTCACGGTAATAATTCCATCAGATTGTGTTATGGGATAGTTGCGGCGCCGCCAACATTTGCACACAATTTGTCATCCATAATTCATATGTGGAACGTTTGAGGCCATTCCTTTTTACATACTTATTTCGACGACGCGATAAAGACGGCTGGAGCAACACATGGCGAGTGTTGAGCGGACGTTTTACGGTTTGCTTTTCATATTTTTTATCACCTTTGATTCAAAATGCATCAAAATCGATTCTAAATAAAGTTTACAATATATCTGGTGAAGACATTTCTTCGCAATTCAGATAGTTGCGTCATCGATTGGAACCTACTGTTGCCATTTTTGGCTTTAAATGTACTCCTTTTGCCGTTTTACTTCCCGACTAGTAATAAAAAGCCCGCTCCAAAGGCTCCTGAATTGTTTATCAGTAAAATTACCAAGCATTTAATGCTGACATGATAATATTAGAGTATTTACGTTTAGATATTTGATGGCTAATAAAAAAAAAATCTGAGCTATTATTATATTATAAGTAGGTACTTATAATTTATCACATTAGTCACATTAGTTAAACAAAATCAAATGATTTGAAGGGGCAATTTTACAAAGAAGTCACATAATAAAACGATTATATATTTTTTATAGTGTCTTTACGCTCTTTAATGACAAATACATTTAGTGGGGCGTATGACACAACATATTTGTAACACACAAGTGATATACTACTTGCATACTTTTCTTTTCTAAGTAGTTATGTACCTATATGTAATTTTGTATTAATTTAGTGTACAAAACACCTAAACTTGAGATGTAAATCGAATCCGTAACTTCCTGCCTGTTTTTCTATATTTCGTACGGTGTTCGAAAGAAAATACTTTACATATTCCTCATTACAATTTAACTTCCAGTTAGGTTTTTATTTTTTATTCATGCAGGGGCGGACAAAGAATACTGACCTCTATGGCCGGGGTCGGGTTGTCATAAAAGGCGACAAAACAATCCACCCTAGCTACGTTTTAGGGCTCCAAACCCGCCTGAATGGCGACCACTTTTGGTCCTAAGTAAGCCGCCATAGTAACTCTGTGTTGTGTTCCAACATTAGTGACCCAAGTTCCTGTACCCTTATGGGGCACCAGCGTGTTCGCGATGCCACTGGCGTTACAAATATCTTTATGAGACAATAACTGTTAAATTCTAAGTGGGCCGTCATCCTGTCTGCTGTCCTACAGCAATAAAAAAAAGGTTATCTGGAAGAGATTGCTTTATGCGATAGGATGGCCTTTTGTTTTACTATTTTATTATTGTGCTAGTAGGTACTACAAATACTAGCTGTAAATAATAACTGTCTAGTTTTTAGTGTGTTGTCCTAGTTATAAGTTTTATTATAAATGTACAGTGAGCAATAAATACCGACTTATCTATCTACTTTTGCTAATAGAGATTGTGTTGTAAAGGAATTGATATTGATATAGTAGGTATATGGTAGTATTTATGATAGATACGTATGTTTGATCTATCTGTAATCAATAATAGATAATAAATTCATTATGCTTTAATTATGTGTTTAGAAAACGGTGGTTACATTTTGTGGTTGTCTTAATTAATTAGCACAGATGTGATTAGTTATTCAATATTTGTAGTTTGCATTGTTTAGAATGTAAGATATGATTTTGTAAGATGTTTATTTAAAATACAATATGTGACGTAAATATATTTTATATTTTCTCGTAATATTTAAATAAAAGACTTGAAACTATTTTCCTTGACTCGAATAATTTACGAGGTTCGCCCCCGCCGTGTCCTAAATCACGCTTTATCTGTGGCTTGGCTCGCGATAAGGCTGCCTCCGCCACCGGCCCAACTATTAATATGTCTCACCAAAATGACTGATGGCCCGTTGCGGAATACAAGATGTTCAGAATGCGTCCACGATAACAGCGACGTGAAAATTAAAACTATGGAACGCAAGTTTATGACCATTTGAACGATTACTCAATGATTTACTGACTTTATCTAGGCACATATCATCAGTCTGTATGTTATATGTGTACTAACTTCTTTTGTAATTCCTTGCAGTAGGTGAAAATCTGTAGGTACCACTATAACAAACACACAATTAACAAACACATGCATACTCGCATAATTTTACAATGTTATTCTTTCAGTTCGAATCTATTTTAGTCACTAATTATTATTTTTTCATTAGTTTTAAACCATGTCACGACATGATTAAAATACAAAATGTTTAGAAAAATAGCTATTTTCTGAATTTGATAATAAAAGAAAGTCGCAGAACACAAAAATAAATGAAATTATGGTCTCGAGTTGTGGTAGGCCTCGTTATATTTTAGTGGTGTGTTATAAACGGTAAAGCTGAAACATAAAGATAAAGTAGAAAGATACCAATAAGCTGTTTAGTTTTTTGAAAGGGCCACGTCGTGCTGTAATGGCTCCGCACTGGGCTCATTAATAAGTGTTTATTAGCGGGCTCCCGTCAGCGGGCAGGTTGCAGGTAGACAGGACGTCTCCGCGGCCAAAGGTGACTAATTACGGGAGCACAGTGGGTGCAGTAGGTGCGCGGCTCGAGGCGAGGCCACCCACGGAGGGCGAACTAGATTCCACTAACACCGCCGCCTTTTTTTACACCCTAATTAAGCTAATTTATCGATACAATAAGAGGAATTATTGGCCGCACCCGGCGGCCATTGCCCGCTTTATGAGCGGTATTAAATGTTGGATTTAAGAGCGCTACCGCGATACACCGGCCCGCTTTTATGCCCTAATCAATATACAGAGATCCCATCAGATAGCGGCCGACGGTACTTGTCAATCGGAGCCCTCTACTCGAGGCGACTCTGCCTCAGCCTGCTGCCTCCAACCATGAAAGCCGAGGTGCCAATCTCACAGCTTCACAGATAAAACTTAAAGTTATAGCCGACTATAAACTGCCGGAATGTTTAAGTACCCTAATGTAGGTGGATAAGTGGATACCTGTGATAAGTGTTCTAGGAATAGATCGGATCCAAATGATTCAGATGAGTTCATACAATAAAATCACTAGAGAAAGTATTCTCACCTTCAATTACATATTATAGTGGTACAAAAATTTATTCATTTTCAAAACGCAGTTCTTAACTGCCCCTGATTATGTTAAAATTACTCAACTTCAATTATATAACATATAAATATTTAGTCGTCTACGGGCAATGTATTTACCACTTATGTAGAAAGTTATCGCTTCTTGCTCAGTGGCCGGAGCCAGTCGTGTCGTCAATTGTTAAGGATTTAGTTGATATCCCATACAACCAACTGCCTAGTCTGAAAATGCTGTTTTCTTCCACCGAGTACAAGTAAATATCCATTTTCCCCCCTTTTCGACGCCCTATGAAAGAAGAGAGAAAAATAAAATAAAAAATTGGCTGTCATAGGGATTGCCGATAGAAGTGAAAACTTTTAGCTTAGAATTTTAGTATTCAAATTTCATAATGTTTAAATTAAAATTATCAACATAATTACATAATTTAGTCAATTTTACTTGTAAGGATACGAGTATACAAAGCACTAAGGTTGTACAGTACGTTACCTGTATAGCTACAAATATAACTGCTATTACGCATGTTTATAGACCAAGGCTTCAGAAGTCTATGAAAATGGTAAAAAATGAAAAAACTAAATAACTTGTGAATTGTATCGTCGAGCTATTACATTATTTTCGGTTTTTAAAGAAGTGTTTATGATCAAGGATTAAAGTTTAAAGTGGTCATGAATACTGTAATAAATACAACGAGGTTGGTTTGCCAAACTATTTATTACTGATCGTTATTCCATATTTTTCTATACTACCCCCTACTCCTTATTATATTTATCCGTAAGACACCCACATATTATTACATCTTCCCCCTTAAAAATAATGCAACATAAATACTAAATATGTAACTGAGAAATTTTTATGAAGCAGTACAATAATAATACACAACTAAAAAGTTTAATTTACGACATTATTTATTGAAAAATAACGCAAGATTCTCCTGTGCCCTTATTGCCGCTTCTCTTTTGTGATAAGGTGAATGTCTTCTTACATTGTCAGGCTTATTATCTACACCTACCAGATTTCTCTCAAAAGAGGAAGGGGAAGAGTGTGGTGATTTTCTTGCTAATGGAGAACTCGGTATTGTCGTTAAATGACGTTTATTGCGTCTGAAAATCCTACCATAATCATCCTGTAGGAAGTAAGAGCGCGGCTGTGGCGCGTTGGCCTCCACACGCATCCGCCGCCTAGTTCCACTGCCCCCGACCAGGACACGCTCGCCAACATGTAGCTCCGGACGATTACGTGCATTTCTGTCATAATATTTTTTCCCCTTATAACGAGAAATACATATTCGTGAAAAGTCTTTTTCATTGTTACGCTCCGACAAGAGTTTACCAGTATGCACTGGCAGAAGAGTATTGAGTCGACGACCCATCAGTAATTGCGAAGGAGAGGAGATACCGTCGCGTGGTGTTGACCTCAGATTCAACAATCCAATATAAAAATCCGTCCCCGATAACAGTGATTTTTTAATTATATTTTTTACCGTACGCACTGCTCGTTCACTAAGTCCATTTGACTGCGGATAATTAGGCGAACTCGTAACGTGTTTAAAACACCAATCATTACAGAACTGTCGAAATTCTAATGAAGCGTAAGCTGGTCCATTATCCGTGACCAGCTCCTCCGGGATGCCGTGTCTGGCAAATTGATCTTTCATTGCACAGATTACAGACTTGGACGTCACACTACGCAACGGACTTACTTCTATGAAGTTCGAAAAATAGTCGACTATAATAAGAAAATTATTCTTATTAAAGGTAAAGATATCTGAGCCAACTTTTCTCCACGGAATATCAGTGAAGGGATGAGATATCATGGGCTCCTTACGCGGCACCGTAGCATGCTGCGCGCACTCTGCGCATGCACGCACTGCGCGTTCAATGTCACCACACATCCCTTGCCAAAACATCACATCTCGCGCCCTACGCTTACACCTATCGATGCCTAAGTGGCCCTCGTGGACCTTACTTATCATTTCACTCCTTAGCGATTTTGGTATAAAAACTAAGCTATCTTTAAAAATAATATTTTCTATATATTGTAAGCTATGTTGATAAGACCAATGCGATTGCACTAAAGGTTCGACATCCTTTTTATACCTAGGCCAGCCATTCATAATGTAATGAATTAACATTTGACACTCTGTATCTTTTTTAGTCGCTTCTCTTACCCTCTCTAACTTAGAGTCACTAAATCTAACGTGATTTATTACAAAACATGATTGCACCTCGACGTCAGAGCTTACACCACCAGGCACAGGCTCGGGAAGAGCGGCTCTTGAAAGAGTGTCTGCTACGTACATGTACTTGCCTGGTTTATACTTCACGTTGAAATCATAACATTGCGTGCGCAACATCATTCTCTGTAAACGTGCTGGAACGGCGTCTAGCGATTTTTTAAAAATAGCCTCTAACGGCTTATGATCGGTTTCCACCACCACGTTGGTGCGGCCATATATATATTGACGAAACCTTTCTAACGCAAAAACAATAGCAAATAACTCTTTTTCGATTTGTGCGTATCTCGTCTGTGTATCGGTAAGTGTTGCCGACGCAAACTCCACCGGGCGACCGGACTGGAGTAGCACCGCCCCTACGGCCTTCGCACTCGCGTCAACGCTGATTACCACAGGCAGATCATTGGAATATAACGCTAATACAGGTGCTTCACATAACTTTTGTTTTAGTTTCGATACTGTACTGTCATGTATCGCATCCCAGCTCCACTCAACGTTCTTTTTAAGAAGACCCCTTAAAGGGCTTGTGAGATCTGAATAATTTGGTATGAATTTAGCCAGATAGTTAACCATGCCAATAAACCTCTCTAACGACGTACGATCATGAGGAACAGGCATGTCTTTTATAGCTCGCAACTTTTTTTGGTCTATTTCCATACCCCGTTTACTAAAAGTATGTCCCAAGTACGATATTTGTTCGATGCCAAAAATACATTTTTCCTTGTTGAATTTGATGCCTATCTGCCGTGCCCTGTCCATCAGCATTTTGAGCCTCGCATCATGTTGAGACTTAGTGTCGCCCCAAACAATTATGTCATCAATAAATGAGTCGACGCCCTCAATATCTTCAATAAATTGACGGATTTTCGAATGGAAAACCTCACTTGCACAATTTATGCCATACGGAAGCCGTAGAAATTGGTACCTACCGAATGGTGTACCAAACGTACACAAATCTGCACTAGAATCGTCAAGCTGAACCATCCAAAAGCCTGAACGAGCGTCTAATTTGCTGAAGATTTTAGCTCCATGTAGCTTTGTCGCAATTTCCATCAAAGTTGGAAGCGGATAGTGAGACCTGCGTACAGCACGGTTAAGAGGCCTTGGATCTAGACATATGCGAAAACTGCCATCCTTTTTTGCTGGCAACACAATGGCATTTACCCACGGAGTGGGGTGTGTCACCTTTCTAATAATTCCCATCTCCTCCATGCGCTGTAATTCACCTTTCAACTTATCACGAATACCAATAGGAATTTTCCTAACAGGGCAAATAGAGGGGCTTACGTTATCTTCCAGTACAATTTTATATTTTCCAGGAAGTTTACCAATTCCTTGAAACAGATCTTTATATAAGTTTATATCGATACTAAAAATTCTTTTTACAAGACCTAAAGTTTCACATGTATTTTTACCAAGGACACTTTGACAGTCGGCAAGCGATATAATAAAATTAATTAAATAAACACTTCCTTTATAACACCATGACATCTCGCATGAACCAAGAATAGGTATGTAATTGCCGCAGAACGATTGTGCTTTCACACTAGAGGGTTTTAAATCTTTCACGCTACAACCTAATTGTTTGAGTACCTTTAAGGATAACACGTTAATATCTGAACCTGTATCTAGTTTAAATAGCACGGTCGTTCCGTTGCCACAAAAAGATAATTTTTCAAACCACTTACTGTCACCGTCCTTAAGATATTCTTCTAAAGAATCTATATAACATGAATCAGTATCGCTGTCATTGTAACGTTGCACTTCATAAACACGTTTACTTAGCTTTGACGGACACATCTTACGAAAATGACCTTTGTTGTAACACAAATAACATTTAGAATAACTAGCCGGGCACCGAACATATTCACTATGCCTGTTACCGCAACACTCACATTTCTCACTTTGATTACTTGAATCACGCCGCGCGTTGCCGCGCTGCGCTGCCGCGATGTGCGCCGGAGAGCTCACCGCGCTGCCGCGGGCTCGCATTGCTCGAGCGGCGGCCGCTTGCCACCCGCTCGCGGCCTCGAGCGCTGAGCCGTCGCCGGCGCGCCACCCGCGGCCCTGTAAGCCGCCTGCACCTGGCTGCCCCCGGATCGATTGATACGTTGATGAACTCGAACCTCGTATTATATCCACAGATTCTGAATGGGGAAACTTCACTATTTTTGAGCTTTCGATTTGACGGTTTTCTTCTATAGAAATTTCATAAGCTTGACAGATTCTTACGGTTTTTTCTAAAGTTAAATCGTCAGTTCTCAATAATTTGTCCCGTAGTGTACTGTCAATGACCCCGCACACTATTTTATCTCTGATTAAACCGTCTTCAAGATGTTCAAATTCACAAGAGTGACTCAATAATCTCAACGCCGTCACATACGCGTCTATATTTTCACCCATTTCTTGATTACGCGTGAAAAACCGAAACCTCGCCATTATTGTATTTTGCCGTGTTCCAAAGTAATCGTCAAATTTCTTAATTATGACGTCTATGTTGTCTTGATCGCCCGCCTTTTGAAACTTAAAAGTCGAGAAAATGTCATACCCTTGAGGTCCCACGAGATTTACAAGCAAACTAGACTGTATATCTTTTGCTTCTTTGTACACTCCGGACGCCTTCAAAAACACTTGAAATTGTTTTAACCATTTACGCCAGGCGTCCGCCCTGCTGGCTGGACCGCCATCCAGTGCCAATTCTCCGGGAGGCCTCGCATGCTCCATTTTATACGCAGAATACACAACTACTATTTACTTCTACAATAATTTACTTTTAAAATAACATTTTTGTTCACCGCTGTCACCATGTAATAAATACAACGAGGTTGGTTTGCCAAACTATTTATTACTGATCGTTATTCCATATTTTTCTATACTACCCCCTACTCCTTATTATATTTATCCGTAAGACACCCACATATTATTACAAATACTTCTTTACAAACCAAAAATTGTTCACCCTAAAAGTGTACAACGCCGTAAGGAGAAGTTTTCACTTCAACAAACTATGATAAGTTTAAAATATTTTTTATGCGTATAATATTTCGTAATGAGAGTAAAATATAAATAAACCTAAACGGGTATTCCTATTTAATTTAAAAATGTTAGCTTATAAGCTAATTATAATGTCTACGACTAACTACGTTCGGTCATTATTTCTATTTCCATTGCATTTGTGTCTTACATATGGAAACCTTATTTTATTGATTAGGTATCTAAAACTAAATTTATTTTTTTACCTAAAATTCGTAATTTTCCTCTATAAAGATATATGTATATTACTCAATAAAGAGAAGACAGACGACAGCAGGTACATTTATATTGAGGGGTTCTCCCTCCTTATGAATGTATTCTTTTTCAAATTGAAGAAATTAAAACACCTATTGCTATACAGCATGATATAATATCATAGCTGTTGTTTTTAACCGAATTGGCTTCTAACTGATTTTATACATTTGCCCTATTAAACTCTGATCAGTTTAGTATTCGTAAGTGTGGCTCCAATGCCTTGGTTAATTATGAAACAATGATATTTTTATAAAAAGAGGTGTGATATTTTGTATATAAAATCATTGTTAGGTAAAGTAGATGTAGTCAGAGAATCTGTCAACATCACTTAGATAAATTGTCAAATGTAACAAAAACAATTTAACGTCATAATGGTGAAGATTTGGAATACTCCTGGCAACAATCTCGTTTAATAACTGGTAAACATTACGGTCAAATACAAACAAATTTAAGTAATTATTCCTGTTTTTTAAATTTCGGCATCTTTATAAAAAAATATTTCGGGAATGACTCGTTTCCCTATAGTTAGTTGCCCCGACCTATCAATAAATCTAATCGACCTATTAATAAAAAGTAAATATCAATTATGCGGTTAGTTTAGTTTATAATAAATATTATATACTTTCCGTCCAAATTTTTATATCTAAATAACATTTTTTGTAATGTAATTTAGTTTTACATTTTTGCTTGGCTCTTAAGCGTTTAGAAAAATAATTTACCAGTCATAACATTTGTCTATAAAGGTAAAAATATCCACCTGTTTCCTTACCCTGACATTGGAAAAATCAGTGGCTAAAGTATAAGAGCCATGAATAAAATAAAGAAGTAGAAGAATATAAACAAACGTCACAAGTGTCAGCTGTCATTTCTCAGTAGTACATTCAATACAAAGCACTATTCCTGTGATTTGCGGCTGCGCGTTTATTTTTCTTTGATATCAAAATAATAATAAACAGCGTTTGTAGCGCGAAAAATGCGCCGAGTTTATACTGATGGCTGGACTAAATATTGTTGACTGGACGCCGGACCAGGTCGCGGAATGGCTTACAGGTATAAATGCAACTATCGCCGCTAGTCCCGGTGACTCACTATGTTATGCCTGTTGTCGATAACTATTCTAAGAAATTAAATGACACAATAATATGAAACTTAAGAATATACGGCTGCTTCTACTAAACTCCCTTAAAAATACACTTACATTTGTAATCTAAACTTTCTCTTTCAGTTACATGATTTATCAATTCCAGTCTTCTGTTAACATACCTGGAATTTTATTCTTAATTTTGTTTCAATTATAGTTTTAACTGATCCTACAGTAATTTTGAATATTTGCAACTTTAGACGTGAAACATCTTTATGTAGTAGTCAATACACAGGAATAAATCTTTCTGACTGGGTAATGTATTTATAACTTAATTAAGTTTATATTTAATCATTATTATGTATGTACATATTATATAATACTGTATCGCCACTGGGTCCCGGCCTTCCCTAGAGGAAGGCAGTAGAAAGTCAAAGACAGTAGTACTGTGCTTGCCAAGCTTTGGTTGGCAGGTAACACAAATCCTGGTGTGTTCTTCACCTGTAAGGTATAATATGCTCATTGTTATTATATAGATCACCATATACTAACTGAATTAAAAAAAATGACTTCAGGTCTAGGACCAAAACTGTCAAGGTATATTCCTACCTTCAAGGAGAGGGGTTTGGATGGTGCTAAATTGCTGATGCTGCGATGCGATGACCTTGAATATTTGGGCATGCACACCATAGGACACCAAGAACTGTTGCTAGAAGCTGTTGATCATCTGCGGAACTTTGTAAGTCAGTTATTATGTAGCTTTTCATAAATTTCCTTTCATCTTGGATATACCATAATTGTTTTTAGTTATCCCTATGGCTCTTCACAGAAAGTAGTCATTGTCATAAAAGTACACACACATACCCATAGCTGAACGAAAGGGTGTGTTGAGTCATGAAATGTTTCATTTGCATTGGGAGTCAAGTTTAATTCCTGTTGTACTATGTAATAAGTTATATATATTGCTTAGTCTTTTAACTTTTTAAAAAACAGACACTTCTTTTTTCATACGTTTTTGTATTCATGTTTTGTTTATTTGTTGTTACATTTGGTCACAATATATATTTATTTACTATTATGTATTATTGTACATAAATTTTATTTAACATCATGTTGGTACAGATTGAGTCTATTGTGAAAATTACCTGCAGACAAAATACAGTATATTTTGACAAAGTATTTTACTCTCTTACCTACAGTATAGGATATTAAAAATATATGCAACCTGTACAAAAAAAGTATATATATATACAGTCATCATCATCATCCTAGCGTTAGTCCCGGTTGCCACTCAAACTTTCGTTTCGGTGCCCGGGGTCCGCTTTCCGACTTTTTCTACTCCACTTCGCTCGATCTTCAGCATCCCTGGTAGTGAGCCCATTGGCACGCATATCACCCTTTACGACGTCAAGCCAGCACTTTTTGGGTCTACCCCTCCTGCCGGGGCCCGGCGGAGGCGGCATGGCCAGACATTTGTTTCCCACGTAAGCATCCGGTTGCCGTAAAACATGGACATACCAACGGAGCCGACACTCCTGCAATTTATCTGCAATGTCACGGACACGAAGACTACCGCGAATGCGGGAGTTCCTAACGCGGTCCTTCCGCGTCACTCCACACATCCACCGCAGCATATTCATCTCCGTGACACGCAGTTCTTGCTTGTGTCGCTCTAACATCGGCCACGCTTCACAGCCGTATAAAAGGACAGGCCTAATGATGGTCTTATAGACCTGTCCCTTCAACTTTACCGGCATCTTGGGGTCACAAATGACACCAGTTACCTCACGCCATTTGGCCCACGCGGCAGCAATGCGTGCCTTGACTATATATATATACAGTCAACTTTCGTTAATTTAAATCTGCGATAATTCGAACCTCTCTGTAATTCAAAGTTATCAGGAGTTCCCCAGAAAATCTCTTTATATTTCGAACTAGATCAATACATTTTTATACACTTGGTAATTCGAATGAAAAAATCATCGTTACATAACAAAACGACATGATAATTCGGACTCATCGGTGTCAAACACTCGATAATTCGTAAAAGATCAGATTCTCTTATAAACAAGCCCGAGTTCCATCGAGTTGACTATGTGTGCCCCCTACTGACAAGTTCAAACTTGTATCATCGTACAGGAGTTTTTGTAATAATTAATTCGACACACTTCCGCACGAATTAGTTTGTTTAGTTAAGTTTCAGTTACTTTTACTCTTATAATAGACTCTTAACTTTTGTCGATTGTTGTTATTGTTAAAGAATAGTGGTTAATAAATATTTTCATCTTATATAATTGATTATCAATATTCAATAATTCAAAGTTTTATTTCTTTTCTCTCAAAAATTTCGAACCATTTGATATTTCAAACACTCGTTAATTCGTAGTATTTTAAGAGTCCCTCGAGTTTCTAATTAACGAGAGTCGACTGTATATGTAGTACTAGTTGACTCGGCAAACGTTCTGCCATATGAATATTAAAAAAGTAGCCTATGTTCTTCTCAAAGGTCCAATCTATGACCATACTGAAATTCAGCAAAATTTATTCAGTGGTTTAGGCCTGAAAGTCTAACAAACAAACAAACTCACTTTCAAATTTATAATATACCAGAAGAGATAAAAGTATTTATTCTGGTATAAGGATCAATTTCTTACTACCAAATGTGCATTAGAAATAAATTATCAATTTTTATAGTATTTATGGTTCATTATTTTGGCAATAATGGATTACACATAAAAGATAGATATATGCTGTCACAAGATTTTTTGTAGGACTATTTAAGATAAACATTTTCATAATACATTATTTATGTGTAACTCTAGGTTTTTGCTTTTTGCAGCGCACACCAGATAGCTTAATTTTTTCCTACTTGATCTTATTAGACACTTACTCATTATATTTTGGACAATTCACACAATATCTTTAGTAATTATTGCCTATGTATTATTTTGATGTATTTTTTTGTGCTGTAGTACATTAGAGAGGCTAACGGCCCGCTTAGAATTTAGCAGTTACCATTGCGTATGGTTGTTTGCAACTCCAGTGGCATCGTGAATATGCTGCTGTCCCATAAGGTTACAGGAACTTGGGTCACTAATGCCAGAACACAACATAAGGTTATTATGGCAGCATACTTAAGACCAAAGGTGGTCGCCAACCAGATGGACCTGAGGCCCTGCCACATAGCTAGGGTGGATTGTTTTGTAGCCTTTTACGACAGGCCGACCCTGGCCACAGAGGTCAGTATTCTTTCTCTGCCTGTACACAGACGCAATGTATTATAAGCTATATTATTGTAAAGTTTCATTAAAATCCAATCAATAGTTTCTGCGTGAAAGAGTAACAAACATACATATAAACTTTTGCGTTTATAATATTAGTAAGGATATTAGTTACCTAGTACGCATATCACAAGTGCTATGCTTTAGTTTGGGACTAGATGGTGTTGTGTTAATTGTCCCATTATATTTGTTTATTTATATTTATCTATCATGAGGATTACAGCGTAAAAAGTCTATATTACTTTCTTTCATTTATCTATTTAATATAAACATTAGGGTAAAGTAGTATTTGATTGCTTTGTGGTTAACATTCGAGATACAGCCTTGTAGTTACTGTTATGGTGGTTATGTGGTACCCACCATGGAGGGAATTACTTCTTTGGTAATTTTTAGCCCAATGTACACATTATAAATAGCACATAGCAATGGGAAACATTGTGAGGAAACCAGACCATGATTTATATTACTTTGCTAGAGAAAATTAATAAAAAGCGAAAGATTCCCATGAAAACCAGAGACTATGATCCCTTATCTCAATATAGTGTTAAATTGAGCGGCAGCACTCACTGAATGTGGATGAGATAAAGTTATCACCACAAGTGACACATTACACTCTGTGACTCACTTGGTTTATGCAGTTCACATGTAATAACAGGGTTTATGTTCAGTTATCTCTTGCTTTTATCACATTGTTATGAACCACAGCCACTATCTCCGGCCAAACAAATCTCTGCTTATCAACTATGCCGTGCCACTATCCTTGTTGGTGTGTTCACTAATATTTCATTATATGACTATTCAATAGATTGGGTTGCAGATAGCTTGTAAAAGAATTATAATATTTTAGTCCTAAGCATAATTTTTTCAAAGTTATGAGTAAAATTCAAGTATAATCTTGAGCACTTCTTGTAAAATATCAAACATACTTTGCTTATTAATGGATATGAAACTGAAAACACTAACGCTGTATTGTTTTGATAGTTAGACATTCAGAAATAAACTGAATGTGATCATCTTCAAATTGTGGGCAGTACAGTGTTGCAAATATATAGCTATAGACCCTTTAAAGTCTCAGCTTTCTGCATGTTGGAGTTCTGGATACTGGATGTTTAAAAATTAAAATATGTGAAAATATGTTGTACGATGGTTGCTATCACAAACAGAATATGACAACAAATTTTTTCTCTCCATGCAGGGGTGGAGTAAGAATACTAACCCCTGTAGCCGAGGTCGCCCGGTCATAAAAGTTGACAAAACAACCCTAGCTATGTGGTAGGGCTCCAAGCCAGTCTGTACGGCAACCAGCTTTGGTCTATAAGTATGTCCCCATAATCTTGTGTTATTTCGGCATTAGTCACCCAAGTTCCTGTACCGTATGGAACAGCAGCGTGTTTGTGGTGCCCCTAGCATCAGAAACATTCATAGGAGACGGTAACTGCTTGCTATTAAGTGGGCAGTCAGCCTGTCTATTGTTCCTGAGCAATAAATTAAAACAGCAACAAACATATTTCTTATTTTCATTACTACGAACAAAGCATCAAATAGTTTCTACAACATTGGGACAGTGTTCTTTTGTAGACTACTTGCTGAAACAATAAATTAAAAAGTTTTGTTAGTGCTAAAATTTATCATCATCATCATCTAAGCATAGTGTCCCGGTTGCAACCTAAACTACCGTTTCGGTGCCCGGGGTCCGCTTTCCGACTCTTTCTACTCCACTTCGCACGGTCTTCAGCATCCCTGGTAGTGAGCCCATTGGCACGCATATCACTCTTTACGACGTCAAGCCAGCACTTTCTGGGCCTACCCCTCTAGCCGGGGCCCAGCGGGGGCGGCATGGCCAGACATTAAATTTGTTTCCCACGCAATCACCCAGTTGCCGTAAAACGTGGCCGTACCAACGGAGCCGATACTCCTGCAATTTATCTGCAATTATAGTGCTAAAATCATAAGGGAAATTATTTCTGAGGATTCGTTTTCTTATGAGAATACATAGAATATTGGATTAAAATATACATGTGCTTGGTGCAGCATTACGAGGTGTCGCGCGAGTGCGTGCAGCAGCTGGCGCTGCGCGTGTCGGTGGTGGCGACGGCGCTTGCGCGTGCGCTGCGCCACCGCGTCGACTCGCGCCTCGAGACGCAGACGCTGGCCGACGTTGCGCGCACCGTGCACGCTGTTAAACCGCTTGTCTGTTGGCTCGACAGGTAATTAATCAATACTACTACTTACATGGGTGTATTAATTTATAAAAGAAATCATATTTAAAAATGTGTTCACTTTATGTATTACATTAGTACATTACATCTTTTACATTAGTTAGATTACTCACATTTGATGCATTCCTTTAGCAGTTTTTATCGATTAATATACATATTACAAAATTTCCAACATAAATATCATTTAAAAGTGTCAAATAGGACAAAAATGGCATTGTCATGGGTGAATTCTATCTAAGTGTGTGAAAGTAAAGTGAGAATGGGGGACGGAGTAGTGTGGGACTCCTCGTGCAATGCGCTCGTACGTCCCCTTCTCTTCTCACGTTGCTGGTATACCCACTAAAAGCAGCCCGGTCTTTCATACGCCATGGCCTCGGCACTTAAGTGCACTTCCTCTGCGGACATGACTGCCTTGCAGAAGGAAGCGACGGCGTCCCATCCGGCTTGGTTCCTGCTCATCATCGCTAGGATCATGGTCGGGAGCGAGAGGTCTCGACCGATGGTGGCGACGAGATTTCGGCGCTCTAATACCCATCCGGGACACTTGGAGGGTGTGGCGCCATGTCCTCGTCACCGGCGTCACAGTGGTGGCAACTGTCGTTTGCTCCTTTTGAGCGATGCGACACAGGTACCACCCGAAGCAACCCTGCCCCGAGAGTACCTGTGTCACGTGAAACGACAGAGTGCTGTGACGCCTGTTAATCCAATCTTGCAGGGTGGGCCGCCCCCGCCCCGCTGCGATGGTGCGCCCAAAGCTCGCACTGGATTGCGCAAGTCTTTCCATTCAAACTCCCGTGAGGTCTCCGTGAGCTCCGCCCGCTTTACTTCGATTTCGGGCGTAAACCCCGGGCAACGGCTTCCTGACGCCACCGATACAGCGACGTCAAAAGCCGAGCTTCAAGACCCCACGGCATGTATCCGGCGAGGAGGGAGGCCGCCTCGAAAGACACCGTACGGTATCATCTGATGGCCCTGACGGGCCAGCGTGCGCTACGGTTTTCGCAGCAACGCAGCACTTTTGGCCTTCAGGTGCTCCACTTAAACAAGGGAGGGCCATTGATCGTACGGTTCCTTCATATAGTTTCTGGCACACTGAGTTCGGTCCTCCGATGTTGGGGAGCAATCGGGTGAGTGCTCCGGCCGCCCCAGTAAGTCGAGGGGCCAGTAGCTCAAAGTCTGCCTGTGGAACATCCCATACGACGTTTCGCCGACGTCGCCCTCCCTGGACAGGGAAGACGACGGCCCTGTCGGTCAGATAGTCACCGATGACGCGGCGGAGGTAAGTCGGCACTCCGTGGTATTGGAGCGCCTTGCTAACGTCAACTCCAGGGCAGGGAGTTGAATGTGTTGGCGATGTCTAGGTACACCGCTAACAGCACTTAGCCTTAGAGCGTGGCTTCCTCCGCCAGGCTTTTCAGCCGCAGGATGGCATCCACCGTCAAGCGCCCCTGACGGAAACCGTTTTGGTTATCCGCCAGGTCCGGCCCGATCGTAGTGAGGTGCCGGACGAGGCGATCCAGCAGCACAATGGGCTGGTAAGCGGATGGCGAGTCCGCAGGGCGTCCTGGCTTCTGGATGAGCACCAACCTGTCTCATCCACTCCTTGGGAAGGCGGCTCTGGGTGAGACAGTTGCTGAAGAGCCGTGTCAATCGGGACTCCAGGGCTCTCGGTGAGAGGGGGCGCCCACGGCCAGAGCTTGTTCTGTATCGTTTTGTATGGGCGCCCCCAGGGAATCATTAACTCCCTGCTCTAAGTTGTAAATACCTTTACTTATGTAAGGGGCGCCTTCACCTGCCATATCTCCTATGTCTGCTATCTGGCTTCTGCTCTAATACAGGAATCAAACAGTGCACATCCATTATAGTATGTAAATTGCTCGTGATGGGTTAGCCCTTATTTTTATATATTAAATTCATGATAATTTATTATGTTATAATAATATTTAATAAGTGTATTTTTTGATATTTTAAAATATAATCATGTATAGAATAATAAAATTAGGCTAGAATTTATTTTTAATATGGTTGTAAAACGACGTCGCCGAGTCATCGGCTTTCACACATCGAAACATCTTTAAAAAAGAATATAATTAGTCTAGCACGCATAACCCGGGCTTACTTCGGGACTAGATGAGGCGGTGTCAATTTCCACAGAATGTGTTTTATTGTGTATTCCCTGAAATGACGTCGGTTTGCAGATGGCCACTAGTGGGCGCGGGCAGCGGCGGGGCGGGCGTGGCGCTGGGTGAGCGCAAGGCGGCGCTGCTGAAGCTGTCGTTGGAGGCAGCCACGTGCGCGCAGCGGGACCGCTTCGCTGACCAGCCGGCGCGGGCTGTGGCCGCCGCCGCCGCCGCAACAGCGGCCACTGCCGACTACATCATACAGGTCTTCGACACCCCTTCCTCCTGACTCAATTGCCAATATTTTACAGTTGCATAGTTTTGAACTGTATAAAGTCTGCGTATAGATGACGCTGCGATATTATTCATTTGTGAATAACTACACACGAAGATAGTGCTGCCGAGCAAAGCAGTAAAGTACCTTAAGTTGTTCATTTTAATAGTTAACTAAAGTACTATTCCAGGAGGTGTCGGATCCCTTGATCCTGCAGCCGGCGGCGGTGGAGGCGGTGGTGGTGCGGCAGCGCGGGCGTCCGCTGGGCTTCGGCGTGGTGCCCTCTTTCTGCGGCCACCACCAATTGGCCGACATCCGCTTCGGCTCGCCCGCCCACGCCTCCGGCGCCCTCCACCAGGGCGATGAGATCGTGCAGGTGCCACACCAAAATTAATTCTACTAATTACTCGTAGTTCCATTCGGTCTGGCGCCGATTCACTATGAATTGACTTCGTTCCAATGTTTTTATTTTCTTGAAATTTATTGTGAAAATGTCTTAACCAAGATATACGGCTAGAATTTTAAATTTTCCGCTTTAAAGAACCTGTTTAATTAGTTTGAGCAAACACGTATCTGCTCGCGAAGAAGGTCTGATGCGTCAAGGCCTACTGCCCACTTCATGTGGATTGATTTTGCATTAACCAAAGTGTCGGTCACTTGGCTCATAAGGCATTTAATATATATAATATGTAAGCCGAAGGCGTAGCGGGCCGGTCTCGTCTGTCGCACAACTCATGGGCGATAGTGCAGACGAATCCTGGATTTGAGATTAGGTCTTGGAAAACGTCTTGTAGCCCCCCCGCCTGATGGAGTTATGACCTGCTGAACGTTGCCGGTCAGGGCTGGTTGTGGAAGACGGGAGCAGAATGTGAGGCGTCAACTTTGGGAGGCTTACGTCTCTACCAGCTGTGGACAAAAATTATCGCATGCAAGGAATATTAAAAGCTCAGGTCTGTTACTACTGTGTACTGAAGGGACTTTAGTAATTGTTGGGCTCCTCCTGACCTTTAATTGGATATAAAAAAGAATCTGCTTTTTCTTCTTTGCTGCCTGTAACCTTGAAAATGAAGCAATAGTTTTGTTACCTCATTTATAGCCACCTCGTCTTTGTAGATGAGGTAGGCATTATTGGAGAATGGGGCCGCCGCAACCCACGTATGTCGAACCACGCGGCAGTTACGGCTAGAGTACAAGCTGTGTTGGCAGGTGGGCGGGCAGTGCGTGATCGGGTGGTGCGGCGAGGCTGTGCTGGCAGCGTGCACCCGCTGCGGGCCAGAGCTGGCGCTCCGCGTGCGTCGCCGCGGGGGCCGCGCGCCCCCCGCCCTCGCCACGCCGCAGCTGCACCGCCTGCACCGGCCGCAGCGCTTCCCGCACCACATCATGCACGCTGACATCAACTTCCACAGGTAAACCCTACATCCAAACACCTCCTACTATTGCACGCTGTATCTACTGAACAATTGTGGTATTCGGATCACAATACGGGTAGATGTCCTTAGATAAACACTTAACGCAGGGTACGGCATAACTTGTAAACTGGTGTTTTGTGGAAGTCCATTTTATTCCAAGCTTTCAGCCGATTAAGGTAGACGCAATTAAAACTAAATGTTACAGATACGTGCCCCTGCGGTCGCGAAGCCCCCCGCCCGTTGAGAAGGATGAGGTGGAGCTGCAGCCAGAGGAAGACAAGACCGTTGAGGGGGTGGAGGAGGCCCCCCGCACCTCGTGGGCCGCATCTTCTTCGGATGAGAGCGAACCGCTTTCGCCGCCAGCCTCGCCCACGCATCTGCACCTCGATCACACCAGGTAGGCCTTCAGTGTGCGAGCACCGTAAAAATTACCTCACATTACAATCACTTCACGTCACTTCTGTTAATCACTCGGTGATTATAGTGGGTTGTATTCGTTATGGTGATGGAATAAGTTGTGCGTTCCCAGGATGTACCCGCCGAAGCCGCGATTGACGGTGCAGCGGCGGCACTCGGTGAGCTGCGCCAGCCCCACGCACAAGCGGCCCCCGCAGCCCATCGAACAGGTGACACCCCTACGCATTATTACCACCTACAACGATGCCATTTGTTGTTATTTATGAGTTGTCTTTGGCTAGTTTACTATTGAATGTGAATTAATGATTGTTGACAGTTAGGCGGTATATATATATATATATATATATATATATATATATATATATATATATATATATATATATATATATATATATATGAGCGTGACACAAGATTTACATATATATATATATATATATATATATATATATATATATATATATATATATATATATATATATATATATATATATATGTAAAGAAACTGTGTCTCTTTAATTTATACTGTCAATAAAACAGTATTTTAGATAGATGGTGTTAGGAGTAATGACGACAAACGTCGGTAAAGCAGATATATTGACAGTTGTCAAAATGTGATTTTTATTTTAAGTTTGTATTTTTAGTTAATTATATAAATTGTAAATATTAGAAAGATGGAATTGACAAATTGAAAAATTACTTTAATTGTCGTTTCTTTACTTTCAGAGCAACGCAATGGTTTTTAAAATTTGCAATTCCTAAATAAAAATACAATTTAAGGCATTGTCTTATAAAACGACAATTCTAGTCAAAATCAAAGAAAATGGACCGGCTGCGATTTAAATTTGTGGTATTAGGGTTAACTGACGTAAAAACAAATGAGATATGCATAACCTCTATTGAGACACCGGATGGACGTATTTTTGAAGTTCCAGACGAATTAAAACCCTCAAATAAGCACACAGCCATATTATCTTCAAAGGTATATATGAATATCAAAAATTCGCTTAAAAAAAGACACCAATCACGTGAAATATGGATCCCTCTAAATGATGATTTAAAGAAAATATATCTAGATGAATGTGAAAATTTACAATTTGGTGACCAGTATTTATATGAGATTACAGAAAAGACAATGGTTTCACACAATAACACTTATGCCAATATGCCAGAGAAAAATATAGGAAAAACTGCAGAAAATTTTTTGATAGAAAAGTTTTCAAATAAAACACCAAATGCTGACCAATGGATTACTGAATTTGAGAGTGAATGTAGTCGATTTGAGATATCACAGGATGAAGAAAAAATTGAAATTTTAAAACATCTCTTAGAAAAACAGTGTTTAGATTGGTATAGAAGTATGTTAATAAAATTGACAGTGAATTCTGAATGGGCAGTTTGGAAGCACAATTTTTGTGAAACATTTGGAAATAAAGGTTGGTTTCAAGTTAAATATGCATTTAAATTTAAGTTTCAAACTGGATCTTTGCTGAGATATGCCACAAAAAAAGAAAGATTGTTATTAGAGGTAAACAAACACATAGACACCGAAACCATGATAAATCTTATTGTCATGGGATTACCAAAATATATAATAGATAAGATTGACAAAGAATCGGTGAAAACAACAGCAACTCTTTTCAGTGAAATTAGAAAACACGAATATTTGACGTACAAAAAGAGTTTCATTAACAACAAAAGAAATACATATAATTATGAAGAAAAATTTAAAAAAATAAAACCATGTAAAACTTGTAAGATTTTAAATAAAGGTATTCGGTTACATCCTGAAGAAAAGTGCTGGTTCAAACAGAAAGAAGAATATAATCATAAGGGAAAATCTATCAAGAACGTGAATAATTCAGTGATTGATGTTGAACTCAACAATGAATATAAAAACAAAATAGTAATAACACCATTAATTAAAGTCAAAATAATATTAAATGCGCAATTAGAAATATTTGGAATATATGATTCAGGTTCAAATATATCTGTAATTAATTCCAAACTTTTAAAACTGAGAGGAGAAAAGGGAGACAATTCAAAAAGTGATAAATTAATCACAATTAATGGTGTTAAAGAGACGATTGGTTTGACAACTATTAAAATAAAAATTTTTGATATTGAAGAAAAAGTCAATGTTTATATAATTGATGGAAAAGAATTTAAATACGATTTTTTAATTGGACTGGATATCATAAAACAATTTAGACTGGTTCAAGATGAGGATTTGAAAATCACTCAAAAAATAGTAGAACAAAAAGATTTTATGCATGATGATGTCAATACACAAAACGCTTCTAAAGAGATGAATAATGAAAAAAATCTGTGTTCAGTAAATTTCAATGAACACGTTAAAGCAGAAGATTTCAAACTAAATATGAATAATTTAAACACTGAACAAAGGTCAGTAATACACAAACTAATAAACACTTATAAATCAATATTTGCAAGAGATAAATATGACATTGGAACAGTTAAAGATTATGAAGCGAGAATAGATCTACTCATAGACAAATATTGTGCTAAAAGGCCTTATAGATGTTCAGTTGAAGATAAAAAAGAAATAGAAGAACAAATAGCAAAACTTCTAGACAAAAAACTTATAGAGGAGTCTTATAGCCCATTTGCGGCACCAGTCACTTTGGCTTTTAAAAAAGAAGACAATAAAAAATCAAGATTATGTATAGATTTTCGAGATCTAAACAAAATAGTGGTACCTCAAGCACAACCATTTCCGTTATTCGACGACCTAGTGATGAAGACACGAAACTCAACATTCTTCACAACACTGGACATCAATTCAGCCTTCTGGTCAATTCCGCTACGAATTGAAGATAGAAAAAAAACTGCCTTTGTAACACAGGAAGGGCATTATCAATGGACATGCTTGCCCTTTGGTTTGAAAACAGCACCAGCAATTTTCCAAAGGATATTAAGCAACATTTTAAGAAAGTATAAACTTAATCACTTTGCAGTTAATTATATAGATGATATCCTTATATTTTCTAAGAATTTTTCTGAACACATTAATCATATATCACAATTATTAGAAGCAATAAAAAAGGAGGGTTTTAGACTCAAATTTACGAAATGTACGTTTGCATCAGATTCCGTGAAATATCTTGGTCATATAATACATAATAATACAGTACGACCAATAAGAGATAATTTAGTTTCAATAAAAGATTTTCCAATACCAAAAACTCAGAAAATATTAGACAGTTTCTGGGAAAAATTAACTTCTATCATGAGTATATACCAAATAGTGCAATAATTTTAGAACCTCTTTATAACTTGCTTAGGAAAAATCAGAAATTTATTTGGTCTGCAGATTGTCAAAAATCGTTTGAACATATAAAATATTTATTATGCTCAGAACCAATTTTAGAAATATTTGATCAGAATTTGCCGATAAATATTCACACAGATGCATCTTTAGAAGGTATTGGAGCAGTGTTAAAGCAGACACAACCAGATGGGAAAAATAAACCAGTGGCATACTTCTCTAAAAAATTAAATCAAATACAAAAGAAAAAAAAGGCAATTTATTTAGAATGTTTGGCTATAAAAGAAGCAATAAAATACTGGCAATACTGGCTAATAGGTAAGTCGTTTACAGTATATTCGGACCACAAACCATTAGAAAATTTAAATATTAAGTCTAGGACAGATGATGAATTAGGAGATTTAACATATTATTTGTCACAATACGATTTTAAAATTAAATACGCTCCAGGAAAAGAAAATATAGAAGCAGACTGCTTAAGTAGAAATCCAGTATTAGATGCATGTGAAGATACAGATGAACTGTTAAAATTTGTAAACATGATAAGATTGAATGATATTATTACAGATCAAGAAAATAATAAAGACATACAAAATAATAAATTAAAACTAATACAAAGACACAATGTTTACTACAAAAAGGTAAGAAAATGTGAAAAAATTGTTTTATCAGAAGATTTCAGTAAAAAACTTATTAAAGACGTACATGAAAACATGTGTCACTTAGGCGTAAAGCAAATGCAAAATAAAATAAGTACATTGTATACAGCAAAAAATTTGACGATAAATATTAAAAAACATTGTAAAAGATGTGAAATTTGTATAAAAAATAAAACAAGAGGACAGGGTAAGTATGGTCTAATGTCACATTTAGGCCCTGCCACAAAACCTTTTGAAATAGTTTCGATAGATACGATTGGAGGTTTTGGAGGCTCGCGATCGACAAAAAGATACTTACATCTTTTAGTAGACCACTTTACACGATATGCTTATATAGTTACATCAAAAACGCAAAATGCTAGTAATTTTATTAAATTAATCAAAAAAGTAACAGATTATGATACAATTGGAATGCTTCTGACGGATCAATACCCGGGAATCAATTCGAAAGAATTTAAAACATTTTTAAATGAAAAATCGATACCAATAATTTTCACAGCAGTAAATACCCCATTTTCAAACGGCCTTAACGAAAGACTTAATCAAACGCTGGTTAACAAAATCAGATGTAAGATAAATGAAAAAAATAATAAAATGGCATGGACACCTATTGCTCATAACTGCATAGATAAATATAATAATACAGAACATACAGTTACTGGCTTTGCACCAAAATATCTATTAGATGGTACAGATGTTTCCTTTTTGCCTGATGAACTAAAAATAAATAAAACAGAAGTTGAATGGATTAGAGATAGGAAAACGGCATTAGAAAATTCAATTAAATCACATAACTATAATAAACAATTATTTGATAAGAACAGGACTCATTTTAATTTCAACACAGGAGATATTGTATATGTAGAGAATGGAAACCAATTCAATAGAAGTAAATTGGATGAGCTGAAGATTGGTCCGTTTAAAATTATTGAAAAAATATCAAATTCAATATATAGAATAGATACAGGCCACAAAAAGTCAGAGTCAAATCTCTTTCATATTACAAAATTAATACCAATACCATTATAAAAATAAAAACGAAATAGTTTTTTTTTTATTTAGTTTAATACAATATTAGTTTTAGTTATTTATTTATTTGCAATGTCAAATACTATTGTAAAATTAAAACTTATTTTTAGTTGCTAATGTTATAATGAAAAGAAAATTTTGGTGAAAATTTTCTTCTTCGAGCGGGGAGATGTAAAGAAACTGTGTCTCTTTAATTTATACTGTCAATAAAACAGTATTTTAGATAGATGGTGTTAGGAGTAATGACGACAAACGTCGGTAAAGCAGATATATTGACAGTTGTCAAAATGTGATTTTTATTTTAAGTTTGTATTTTTAGTTAATTATATAAATTGTAAATATTAGAAAGATGGAATTGACAAATTGAAAAATTACTTTAATTGTCGTTTCTTTACTTTCAGAGCAACGCAATGGTTTTTAAAATTTGCAATTCCTAAATAAAAATACAATTTAAGGCATTGTCTTATATATATATATATATGTAAATCTTGTGTCACGATGTATGTTGCCAATAAACTCCAAAACTACTGAACCGATTTCAATCAAATTTCACATGTACCCATATTTTGGTCTAACTTACTGGATAGGATATTTAGTTATTTAGATAGTTATTATCTCAATTATTCGCTTATGTCATGAATGTAAACGAATAAAATGTATCAATTAATTGTTTCTTAAGCAAGTGTTTATTTACTGTTTAGTTTTATGAAGTTCTCATAGATGGCGGTGTACGTTGATTCGTTGATAAAATTCTTCAATATTGTTTGACATCTAGGTTGTAAGTACACCCAATAGATGTCGCTATTCGATTTTACTGGAAGGGTTTTATTTCCTCCGTTGCGATTAGAGAAATGAAATATGGCGGTACGAAGTTCGCCGGGTCAGCTAGTATAATAGATATATGCCTATGCTCTGAAGTGCGATGAATATTCTTCCTCCCCCCAAGGAATCTTTATATTAGCTAGCCCAGGGGATGTCTTTCAATTGATATTATTAATTATAAAAACCAGTAACTGTTAGTAAACGCTTTATTTACATAAATGTCATTAAAAATTAATATTTATTGTTTTTGTTGAAAATGTGGACGGATTGTGTAAAAGATGATAGGGCAAAAAAAGGTGTGAATGTTCAGATGACGGCTAATGGAGGAGAGTGAAGCGAGAGGACATGTGGTGCCGACGCCACGTAGCTTGGTATAAGGGCAGGAAGACGAAGCTTTTGTTGTAAATCAGTGTTTTTTTGTTCAGTTTTGGCAAGAGCTGAAGGAGCGCAAGTGGGGCGCGGCGGGCAGCACCGCCGCCAGTCCTGCCCCTCCCCACGACGACGTCTCACTCTATGCCCGGGATAAGGTAATCCGTCTCGTTATTTCCGTTTCCCTAGCATTTACTTATCAAGATTAGTTTTTATTACCAACTTTTTCACATAACTTTTTCAATTATTTGCAAACAGATCAATCCAATTAATTTAATCAATGTTACAATCTTTAAATGGATATTCAGGAATCTAAAGCTTGATTGGCAGGTTGCCACTCAAAAGTCATATAATGGTTCGGTTGGAAAAAAGACTAATTTCGTTATCTACCGCAGTTGAACGTTGGCCGATGACGCACTCATGCAGTGGGTGTTGCAATTTGGGCAGCTTCAGCGTTGACTGTCACCTTTGTCTTTAGGCATCACTGTAGAAACGAAGATGAGGCTCAGTCCAAACCAGGGAGCTTAAAGTTTGAATCAACGATGGCTTTGGTTTCAGGCAGTGTCATGCAGTACAGGGTTGGAGCTCTCTCCTAGGCCGCGCACCTGCCTTGGCGTGGTGGGAGATCGATCACCTGCCCCGCGCACGCCTCATCCTCCCGACGATCCCTCCGAGCGCAACAGGGGCAAACTGGACAAGAGCCATTCCACTCCCGCTTACGACTTCGACACGACCATCGACGAGCCGGGCTCCCTCGTGGCACAGATCATTCCCGAGTCTCCCACCACGCCCACGGATAGCCCCACTATTCTAGTGCACTCGGCGGAAAAAGCCGATCAGATTTTGGACTTTAAGAAATCTAGCTCCCAAATTGGAGAAGCCATCCTCCAGCAGCAGATCAGGAAGCCCGATGACTCGTCCCACAGGAAGCCCGTCAGCGCGGAGAGGGATCATGGGAAGACAGATGTGGATCTCCACAACGACGAAGACGTGGTTCTCAGAAGAGATGATCCCTTTGAAAATAAATTACAAAAGTCCCTAGAAAGTGTGAACAAGTGTGACCTTGACGTTGAAGGTAAATCTTCAATATAGTTGTTCAGTTCAGTGGGAAGGGTTCAAACCGCACACCGGTTAGCGTACATTTGGGAATAATAACTGGATAACACAATCACGCCATCTTATTTTAAATATGAAAAAAACAGGACCGAGTTCCCTGCTATTCGTATTAATTATCGTTATTTGATAATTACTTAAAAGATACACAGAGAGAGATTTCAACTCTTCATCCTTTTCTATTCTAATAAAACAATTTACATATATCAGAAAAAATGAGTGTAGTCGATTTACGCACGCACTCAAGCGTCATAGGTTTGCATCGAGTTTTTTGGTCTGTGGTAACACGGTCTTTCAGTAAAACGCCGGGAAATAATTGAGAGCATATTGGGTTTCGTACGGCAAGTTAAGAGTGCGGGTGACATTAGTCGTTATTCTCGGTCCGTTTATATTTTCATCCTTGCGCTTTCCAATTTTGTTCGTGGGGACATTGCGGGGCTACTGCCAACGCTCAATTAGGCCAGCTTACTGAAGATGCCACCCTTTCAGGTACAGGTGAAAGAGACGAATCGACCACAGAGAAGATTCTAGAAACGATTAACATAGCGATGATGCAACATCGAAGGAGGTCCATTTTAGATGGGCGAGGGGCGTCGGGAGGGGAACACCACGAGGACAGCCCAGAAGAACAAAAGCCCGTTCCCGCAAACAGGTAAGCGAGCTTACGTTTTATTTATTAAACTTTATGCTTATGTATTTTTTACTTCCATCTAATGTATTGATTTAATTATTTTGTTATTGATCAATTTGTAACACAAATATGTAACCAGGTTTGTTCTATTTGTTTATAGTGTTTATAGCTGTTGCGTACTTAGCGCAATCAATTTACCGCGAATATTTCTTAGTATCGAGTTGATCGTATCTAAGCAAATGTATTGCCACCCCTCTTCTACGACGACGCTGCCATCTCTCGAATCGACACATTTCAAAAACATACGCTGCGGACGCGTCGCATCGATCTCCGTTGTTCTTTTCAATATTTCCATACATTAACTAGCGCAATCGAAAGTAGTTCGGGCCAGTGCTTCCTACAGTCTTAATAGAAGAGCTCCAGCAGCACGAAGACAAGAGGTAAGTGGTAGTGCATTTGTGGTGCTAAGATTCGCCTCCCGATACCGAACAATAGCTATTTTGCAATAACTTGTAGCTATTTTCAAAATATTGTAATAATTTAAAATTTTATTCATCTCGATTTCACACGAAATGGGTTTCGTTTGTCAGATACGTGCAACCACGCGTCCCCTTTACCCCCTCCCAAACGCCAGTACGACCTTCTCGTGGGGACACGCCCCCGTCTCCGCCTCCACGACCCACTCCCCGTCTGCTCCACACATCACCCTCTTCAGAACCCCTCCTTCGGCCCCGTCCGAGTTCCCCTCTCGCCTCACTACCTCTGGAGATTAATCCCCGTCCTCTACCCGTTTCCCCTCTTGTTTTGCCCCCGTCCGAGAACCGTCTTCTGCCTATAACACCTCTGGCGTCGCCCCCCACCGAGCCTCCAGTTTTCCCCGTGCTGCGTGCTGTGCCACGCCCCATCGAGCGGTCCGAGCCCACTTCGCCCCTGAAGCCAATAAGACCGCTAGACGGAAACCAGGTTAGTCATCTATCACAATTCTATAACCACCACGATCTCTGTTTTCATCATCTAGAACAATGGCGTGTAATGTTGTTATTGTGTTTTTTACGTGTTACGAGTACGTGATGGGAGATTTATATATTATTCAAAAACGATTTAAAAGAGAACGTTAATGTCTTATGGTTGTGCTAGATATCAGTTCCCCTCCGGCACATAACGAAGCACGAGATCCGCGTGATTCCGTGCGAGCGCCGTGAGTTGCCCGCCATCAACAGCGCCCCCGGGGAGGCGGGCGGTGTGCCTTCGCCCGCCCCCGATGCCCCCACCCGTGGCGTCGCACTCTCGCCCACCAGTGCTGTCAGGGGCATATTCCCCACTTCCAAGAACCGAAGTCTTAAGAAAAAGAGCTCTATACTGGCTAGTGAGTTATTTATTTGTTCTTTTTATATATTTTGCAAAAGTCGCCCAATTTTTAAGATTATGTTGTTGAAACATAATATGTATATTCATGATAATGTTGTTGAAATAATGGAGAAGAACAGCTTTGAAGAAGTTATTTAAGTAGCTGTCGTGTTGAGAGATTGCGACCGCCCATTAGGTCTATAACACCGTACAAGTTCATTTGATTCCATTAATGGTTTTCGTGTAAATTTCAATAAAAATGCACTTTTAACAGGGCAGGATAACTTTGAATAAAGTAGGCGTCAAATATGTTTCAGGAATTTTAGTTCACTGCTCCCACCACACTTATTTTAGCATAGTGTATTGTATTGTTAAACGAATTGTGAATAAACGTGTGTTTGATTATTGGTCACTTGTACTCTACGACAGTAGTGAGGTTAGAAACTGATAGCTTTAGACGCACTCAGGCCAAATATTTTTCAAGTAACAGAATTTATTTCGTCTAACACAATCTCACAGTAATTTGAGTTTGCACAATTCAAATTGTGTCTAAAATTACTTTGTTGTTTTATGAAAATGTATATTGAATAGAGGTCATGAGGATAAAGCGTCATGAATTATGCTAGAACGCCGCTGTGTGCCTGCGCGTGCGCTGGCGGCGCGCGCAGCTTCGGGCTGGGTGTGGCAGCGAGTGCGCGCAAAGGGTGCCGCGCAGCCACGCTGGGCCCCCCGCCACCTGCTGCTCGCCCACAACCTGCTCTACGCCTACAAGACTCCTGAGGTACATTAATCACATTTACGGCATTGCAATGTTTTCTAATGTAAACAGATGGGATATTTCGCGGAAT